>JABXES010016277.1:0-23652 GCA_013375695.1 Dictyostelium brefeldianum | reverse complement strand
TTTTAATTTTACTTCTAAAAACTATTTATTAACTTTTTATTTTTTATTTATTTTTATATTTTTATAATAGACAGAAATATATTTATTTTTTTATTTTTAATTTTTTTTTTTTTAAGTTCATTTGATTGGCAATCCATCAATTGTATTAGATGAACCATCAACTGGTGTTTAAAATAAATGAAATAAATATTAAAGAAGATGAAAATGGTTAAATTAAATTTATAAAAATACGGTTATTTATTTGTTTGTTAACAATATTGTGACAGTGATGGTGATGGTGTTCATTATTAAACCAAGAAGATACTAATCTTTTATATGTTGTTTTTATTTGAAGCACCAGTTAATTTTAAGAAAACATGTTCTAAACTTGTTTGAGAAACATTATAATCATCAAGAATATATGATAATTCATTTGAAAGAATTGAGAATATAGAGGAAACTTTAATTGGAGAATCTGGTGGATTTGGTAATTCAAAACTAGCCATTAAATCATGTTGGTCCAATATAGACGCAGTTGGTAAATATTTTAATACGGTTGAAACACCATCTTCAAGGCATTCTTTTTTAAATTTAACTTGGAATGAATAACCTGAACCATAACGTGATTTAACCCATTGAATTGAGCCAAGACACATTAATTTACCATCTTTCATAATTGTTATACGATTTGCCAATGCTTCAACTTCTGATAGAGCATGAGTTGTTAAAACAATTACTTTATCTTTACCAAGTTCACTAATTACATTCCACATATGTTTTTTTGTGAATACATCAACTCCAGTTGAGGGTTCATCTAATAATACAATTGATGGATTACCCAACATACTTATTGACAATGAAGTCTTTCTTTTATTACCACCACTATAACCACCTGTATTTGAATTTGCAATTAAATCCAGTGACATGATTTTAATGAATGCTTCAACAACCATTGATATTTTATTTTCTGGTACACCCTTAATTCTACAATACAATGTTAATTGTTGACGTGCTGATAACAATGTAATTAATGCATCAAATTGAAAACAATAACCAATTGAATGTAATGCTTTTGATCTTTGTGTAATTAAATCAAAACCATTAATTGTAACTTGACCACTTGTTGGTACCAAATCACCAACAACCATTTGTAGCGTTGTTGTTTTACCTGCACCATTGAGTCCAAGTAATCCAAAGCAAGTTCCTCTTGGAATTGATATTGTTGAATTGAGAACTGCATTTTTAGTTGGGTTTTTACCACTACCTTTAAATTGTTTATGTAATCCTTTCCACTGCAATGGTTCATCAGATGGCGATAATGAAGCAACTCTAGTTCTTTCGGCTGTAACATCTGCATCTTCATCGGCTGGTATTTCAGGTGGCGCAACAGTTTTTGGATTTATAAGGAATCCAACAAATGTTGATTTATAATCCAATAATAATATCCAAGTTACCCAAACAATTGCATGAACTGCTAAAATGATTAATGGTGTTGCACCATAATCCAATGTCCAATATAAATGATTAATATCTTTACCAAGATCAGATAAACGAATTGAACCAGGGAACCCAGTTAATATAAATAACACTTTTGAAAATGCATACAATGGTGACAGTATATCAAATAGTATATCAATTTTATCAGATATTAACTCTAATGATGCAGACTTTTTAATGATTACTTGAATTCTTAAATTAATCATAACAATTGTAAAAACAACACCAATTGCAAAATGAATTGCTGTAATTGCTCCAGTGGCTTTACCAAATGATGCAAATTTATATGATAACAAATAAGATAACGGAACAATTGCAATACAGAATAATATTAATGATAGTATGAACAATCCAAATTGATCTCCAAATTTATCATCAACAATTCCCAAAACAATACAAGTTACCAATAATAGAATCAATGCAAATACATAATCCCAAATTAAATTTGAAATCCAATAAATATATTTTTTACAACCAGAAATATAAAGTAAACGTTTTATACGATTTGTACGTTCTTGAGCTATATTACCTGCAAATGTACCTGCCATTAAAGAATATCCTGCCATAATGATAATAATGAAATAAACAATTGCTTGAATATTCATATCTTGTGATGCTATATCAAAATTTGATAATACATGTTTGAATGGCATACTAGTGACTTGAATACCAATACCAATATGTTTTCTAAGTAATGCATCATTAATTGTATTTACATGGATTGGCCATGAATGAATATACCCAAAATTATAAAGTGCTGTATATTCAATAAACGATTGATTACCAAATACAATTGGTGAATCAAATCTAATTGCACCAGTTGATAATTTATAATTTCCAACTAAATAATCATTAAACAATGGTACTGAATCTGTTGCACGATAAACAAATTGACTGAAATATGGACTTGAATTAAACATTTCAAAATCTACATTTGATAAAGTTTGAATTGGAATTTGATCATTTAAACCATATTGTGATTCATTCATAATCAATGGAGTAGTTACATTATTATAAAATATAGTTGCATTATTCACTTTTTTGTATACTATAATTGAACCAATGATTACAATTAACGGTAATAAAAATGCCAATAAAAATGATTTTTTATCTTTTGCGGATGTTAATATACGTTTGATTAATAAACCTTTTAATTGTTGTTTTGATGAAATACCTTCCGAAGTAATTGCAATTGCTTCTTTTAATTGTTTTTGACCTTCAACTGTAATATCATTTGGATCTTCTTGAATATTATTTTTCAATTTAAATTGTTTATGTGATTCTTGACCAATTCTAATAAATACTTCTTCCAAAGTAGTTACTGATATACCATAGGAGCAAATATTAAATTGTTCTAATCTTTGATCAAACTCTGTGAAAAATTCAGTAAAACTACCAATTGATGAATTTGGTAATCTAAAACTAATTTCACCACCTGCATCTGATAATATGTTTGCATCTGGTATGTGATGGTTTACAAACTCCAATATTTGTTGGGGATTGAAATTTTCAACTTGACTTAACACTTTCGAACAAGTTAACAAATACCCAACACCATATTTATTTTTTAAAAACATATTTGAACCATCACATATCAAAGAACCATGTGAAATGATTGCAATACGATTTGATAAATGTTCAATTTCATCAAGATGATGTGAAATAATTATGATCGTTTTACCTTGTTTATTCTTTAAAATGAAATCCCAAATTGATAAACGAGAGAGTGGATCAACACCTGATGTAACCTCATCAAGGAATATTATTTTTGAATCACCGATAAATGAGATACCAAGACATAACTTTCTTTTTTGACCACCTGACAACGATCCAGCTGGTGTGTGCGTTTTATCTGATAACCCAATTTCAAGACACATTTTTTTTGCTTGATTAGAAATATCTTTAGAATTTGTTAAACCTTTTAATGATGCATAAATCTTTAAATGTTCCAACACTGTTAATTGTGGCCAAATAATATCTTGTTGAGGACAAACACCACATACTTTTCTAATATTTGACATTTGCCATCTAATATCATTACCATTTAAATATGCAGTGCCCGAAGTTGGTACAATTAAACCTGATAACAGTGACACTATAGTAGTTTTACCACTTCCATTGTTTCCAAGCAATCCATGAATACTTCCTTGATAAATATCTAAATTTAAATCATTAACTGCAACACGTAAACCATCACCAGTATTAAATTCTTTTCTAAGATTTCTAATTGAAATTGCTACATTACTTCTAACTTCAATTGGAGTTAATTCTACATCCTGATTATTCTCTAAACCACCATTATCAAATCCACTAACAATACCCTCTTCATCTGCACCATGATTATTACCGTCACCCCTAATTGGTTTATTTGAATTCCAATATTTTTTAGTTACTAAAAAATACCATGGTTGCTTTACTCCAAATTCGGATGGTACAACCTTATCCAAATAGAATATTAAAAATGAATAAAATACAACATCCAAAACTAACATACCAATTACTTGACTTTCTGTTAAAGTATAATCCCAATTAACAGTACGAATATCTGTTAAATCTCTTGCTGACATTGCATAAAATGAATTTGCGATTGCAATTGGTGAAAAAAGACACAACAACAATTTGACAGATGTATTAAATTCAGTTTCTCCAACAAATATACCGCAAATATTAACCAACAGTACAATTAGAAATGAAAGTAGACCAGAGAATTTTGATTTATCAAAAAACATTGATAAAATAACTGATAGTAACAACAAGGTAATTAAATACGATATCAATGTTACAATTACAATACCCCAACTAGTTGTATGAATTACTTGACTACCTTTTAAGATCAATATGATAATTAAATCAACTGGTATACCAATAGTTGATGAAGTTATAATCCAACTTGTAAAATATGCCAAATCATTTAAACCCATCATTTTCATACCCTCTCTAATTTTAGTTTCTTTTTCTACCACTAAATCTGTTACTAGCCTAAACCCAAATATCATTAATGCAGCTGTTACAAATACACTTCCTGCACTTTTGAATATAGCTTCTCTACCATTAATCCATTTTTGCCATTGTTCAATGTATGGATCAGGCATTAATCCACCACTAATAGATAATAATGAATTTAATCCATAGTAACTGAATATAGCCTGATCCATAGCAATTTGAGTGAATCCGAAATTCTTTGTTAAATAAACTTCTGAATTTAATGATTTCTCTTTTTTCAAATCATTATTTTCAACTCTATTACTGTCTAATCTAATATTATAAGTAAATGATGGACCTGGTGGTGATGATGATGTTGAACTATTTGTGGTATCAAACCAAATACCTGCTATTACATGTTTTGAATTATTTAAAAAGTATGCTTCCATTGCTAATTGATCATTAATTTCAATGAAATATGGTTCCACTTGTGTTTCTGTTTTATTTTGAAATGTTGATACTTGTAATTTCATTACTGATATTACACCTTGTTGATCTGTACTCAATGTACCTTGTTCACTACCATATATTAATCTACTATTGTTATTAATTCGAAAATAAAATTGTGTTGCATTTAATTCTTCATAATTTGGTTTAAATGCATTAACCAATACTATACAATAATGATAATAATGAAATTAATACAAGTTGTTCATTTGACATATAAAAATATATGTTTTTCCCGATTGTTACTTACTTAAAATAGCAAATATAATTAATACAATCACGATACCCAATACAATTTCACAAAATATACCTAAAAGTTGATCATTTAATATAGAATTAATATATGCGTACATATATGTATGTAAGTGATAAGGGTATAAACATACCGCATTTAGATTTTGATTTTAATAATAAATTCTTTTTTAATAAGGTTCTTAATTGACTATTAAATCCCATTTTTATTATTATTAATTAATATTAACAATAAATTAATATGTTGTATAAAATTGTTTATACAATTATTTTGTTTTTGCTTTGTTTTTAGTTTGGTTTCTTTTATAAAGAAAATTAAAAAAAAAAAAAAAAAAGTAAACACACAAATTGGGATGCAATTGTTATTATAAATTAGTTTTATTGTTATGCGTTGGATCTGAAATTTTTAAAAAAATAAAAATAGATATGTGTGATAAATATTTACAAAATAATCAAAAAACTGATTTTTGATTTGATTTGCGAAATAAAATAAAAAAAAGATTAATATGAAAAACAATGAAAGGAAAATATCTTTTTTAAAAAAAAAAATAAAAATAGAATTACCTTACGCAATAATATTATATTTTATGTGTACTGTGAAGTTAAAAATTTAAATCAAAAAAAAAAAAAATGTGTTTGTGTATGTGTGTGAATAGATAATTAATTTAAAAAAAAAAAATTGATTATAATTTTATTAATTATGTATTTTTATAAAAATTTTGTTGTTATAATATTCATTTTTTAATTAATTTGTATAAATATTTTGACTAGTGACAGACAAGTTGTGTTATCTTTTTTTTCTTTGATTCTTTCTAATTTTACAAAAATAAATATGAATGAGTTGTTTTTGTTAACGTTCTTAACTATAAACTGTTATTTAACCGCTACTACTTGAACTGCTACCATCATTATCATCAACGGCAGAATTTGAATGCGATAGTATTTGTAAATATGAATTTGTTAAAAATGAGGCTATATTTATTTTGTTACTTGATGTATATTTATTTTGTAATTGATGATATATATTTATTTTGGGTTGCTGATTTGTAATTGTAACTGATTTTCTGTAAGGATTTACTATATTTGGTAAAATCAATAAAAACCCAATCAACAATATTAAAAACCATTTAACTTGCATTGTTGCGCTCGTTTGTATGTATATATTTAAACTGTATGGATATATTCTTTGTGGGTTTATTATTTACTTAATGTACATGACTGTGAAATTAAATTCTGATTAGTCGTCTGGTGAAAAATGAAAAATAAAAAAAAATAAAAAAAAAAAAATAAAAAAATAATAAAAAAAAAAATTCATTTTTAAAAAATAAACCAATATCACCATGTTAACCAGTTTAAAAGAACAATTAGAAAAAAAAAGAAAGGAAGCTCAATTAAAAAAAGAAAGTTTAAATAATAACAACAATAATAATACAGGTGACTCAAATAATAATAGTACAACTACAGTTGAACCTCCTACTAAAAAATATAAAACTAGAGGTGAAATTGATAAAGAATTAAAACAAAAAAAAGAAGAAGAAAAATTAAAGAAAGAAAAAGAAAAACAAGATAAAGAAAAAGAAAATGAACAATATAACTATGGTGGTAAAAACAATAAAAATAATGGTAATAGTAATATAAATACAAGTGTAAATAAAGATGAAACATCAGTAGATAATGGTGGTAGTAATAACAATGACAATGATAACAATGATGATGATAAAAAATCAAAAGGATTTTTACCAGATAACATAGTAATTCAAAGATTAAGAGAAAGAAGTCAACCAATTACATACTTTGGTGAAACATCAGTAGATAGAGCAATGAGATTAAAGAAACTTGAGGAAAATGATCCAATTGAATACACTCAAGGTGATAATGAATTTGCAAATATATTAAAACAAATTGAAAAGAATAAATTAAAGAAACATCAAGATTCAGCAGACAATGAAAATATACATGTTGAAGAACAAAAGAAAAAAGAAGAACAAAAGAAAAAGGAGGAAGAAATTGAAGAAGAAACACAAGAACAATTGTATCAAGATTCATTGAAATCTAAACAAGGTTCAATATTATACTTTTTAAAAAAGTTGTTATTTGATTGGATAAACAATTTAGAGGAAAGATCTGATGAAGAAAAGAAATCACGTGCTGGTAAAATTGCAGAAGCTACATACTATCAATGTAATACTCATATTCAACCACTGTTTACATCACTGAGAAATAAATCATTACCAGATGATATCCTAGATCATATAAATCAAATTGTAGAGTATTGTAAGAGTAGAGAATACGTTCGTGCAAATGATGAGTATCTTCAAATGGCAATTGGTAATGCACCTTGGCCAATGGGTGTTACTATGGTTGGTATTCATGAACGTTCATCAAGAGAAAAGATCTTTTCAAATCAAGTCGCTCACGTACTAAATGATGAAATGCAAAGAAAGTATATACAAGCTGTAAAAAGATTAATGACATTTTGTCAACAACAATATCCAACTGATCCTTCTAAATGTGTTGGTTAAAACCAAATCCATAATAATAAACAATAATAATAATAATAATCAGATATTGTTTAATAACAATAGTCTCTATGCCATAGCCTCTATCACTGTTAGTCTGGTTATTTATTTTTTTGATTTTTTCAAAAATTTTATATTTGCCTGGTACAGCATAAAATTTTTTTTTTTTTTTTTTTTTTTTTTTTATTTTTTTTAATTTTTTTTTTTTTTGTCATAATTAATTTCTGTTTATATAGTTTTTTTATTATCTGTGGATATAACACATCATACAAATAATTTATTATAACAACACAAACACAATGAATTTTAAAGATATGGATACATCAAATGGCGTTAAATCTGCCGAAACTTCATTTAGAACTAAAGTTGTATTAGCAAGAGAAATTCCATGGAATGGATTTGCATCATCAAATTCAATTACATCTGAAGAATATAATTTAATTTCAAAATATGATAAACATACAGATGCTGAAAAAAAAGAAAAATTTGCTGCTGTATGTGTTTTAATTAATTATATTAAAAATGTCAAAAAGATAAAATTATATTTTATTTTTCGATGTTCACCATCTACCACCACTCACTCAAAGTACAATATTTTAACATACCTTTTTTTCTTTTATTTTTTTTTCAAATATTTTAGAATAGTTCAAGTTATGTCAACTTTTTTGTAAACTTTATTCATTCAACAAGTAACATTGAAATCATTCAATATTTATTAACTTTAATTAATGAAATTATTGAAAGTAAGTAGCACCTTATAGTATTATATGATGATTATGATGATGATGATGATGATGATGATGATGATGATGATGATGATGATGATGATGATGATGATGATTCACATGATATCCACTTACAAGGGGAGACAGGAGACTTGAATAAAGAAATTAATTATTAATTATTTAATACCACTAGTTGACCAAAGAGCAGCATCAGCATTTTCAAAAATTACCAAAGAAGATGATCCATCATATCCATATTCAGTATTCTTTAGATTATTATCAAGAGATGATGCTTATATTAATTTACATGCATGTATCGCTCTTGCTAAAATTATGTGTGCAGGTAATCCATCACAAAAAGATGTTGAATCATTCTTTAATTGGATTCTTAAATCATTACGTAAAAATAATCCATCTGAAGTTGAAGTTGGTCTCATTGCATTACAATCACTTTTATTAAAAGATGAATTTAGAATATTCTTTAATAATTTACAAGGTTCTGCATTGTAAGTAATTAGAAATACATGTACATAATTTATATATGGTGTAACAACTTTTTGAATTTATTTACTAATATTATTTCCATTGTCAACACTTGACAGATTATTAAATATCCTTCAATCACAATCATCATCATCAGTTAATATTCAATTATTATATGAAACCATTTATTCAATTTGGTTATTAACATATAATAAAGATATTGCTGAAGCTTATACAGGTACTGGATTAGTTGCAAATTTAGTTCAATTAATTAAAACTGTTGTAAAGGAAAAGATTGTACGTTTATCATTAACAACCCTTAGAAACCTTTTAAACAATGGTAATAATAATGAAGAAATGATTGACAATGGTTTTGTTCGTATGTTAAATATTTTAAATAGTAAAAAATGGGGAGATGATGATATTCCAGCAGATATCGATGTTTTAATTAAAGGTCTTGCAACTGATATTGATAATATGAGGTAAGTAAAATAATAATTTTAAACATATGTATATAAATACTAATAGTTGTTGCTATTTTACTATAGTTCATTTAATAAATATAAAACTGAAATTATTTCAGGTGAATTAGAATGGACACCAGTTCATAAATCTGAAAGATTTTGGAAAGAAAATATCTCTAAATTTGAAGAAAACAACTATCAAGTAATTAAACATTTACATCAAATTTTAAAAACAAGTCAATCAACACCAATCCAATTATCAATTGCATGTCATGATCTTGGTGAATTTGCACGTCATCATAATCGTGGTAAAGCAATCATTGACTATTTACAAATTAAACCAGATATCATGGCTATGATGAGTAATCCAAATGATGAAGTTAAAAAACAATCATTGTTCTGTCTTCAAAAAATTATGTTACAAAATGGATTTTATGGTATGGTATAAACGAATAATTTTATAAAAAAAAAACAAAACATGGAAAAAAATAATAAAAGTATAAATACACAAATATAAAAACAATAAAAATAATAAATAAAAAAAAATATAAATATAAATGAAATTAAATTATTATATAATGTTAAACTGATAGTGTGTGCCAATTGGAATTTGTTTATTATGGTTGTGTGTGAGTGTGTATTGTTTAGCTACTATAAATTTAGATTTAATAACTGAAATTTTTATCATTTTTTATATTTTTTATTGTTTGTGTGCGTGTGTTGATGTTTTTTTCACCTTTAATTTTAATTTATATTTTTAGCAATTAAATTGCTAGCAGTTTGAGTTTCTTGCTTTTTAATTTTATTTTTTATTCACTTTCATTATCCAATCTTTTATAAAATATACAATCAAATTATTTGTAAAAAAAAATGAAATTTCATAATTTAATTATATTACTATTATGTTTTTTAAAAATTGTAAATTCACAAAAAGTTTATTCTGCTAATTGGACTGAAATTAATTCAAGACCAAATCCAGGTTGGGTAAGTAATAATTGGTTTATCAAAAATATTTTTAAAAAAAATTTAAAAAAAAAAAAAATATTTGTTAACAATTAATTTTTCAATTTAAATTACAGTATGATGATGTAAAATTTGGTATATTCATTCATTTTGGTGTATATTCAGTTCCTGCATTTGCTAGTAGCGGTTATGCGGAATGGTATTGGAGTAATTTAGTTACTGGTAGTGATGGTGGTGCAACAAGAAGATATCATGATGAGAAATTTGGTGTTAATTTTACATATCAAGAGTTTGCACCAATGTTTAATTGTAGAGACTTCAATCCAGATGAATGGGCATCCATTATTGAAAAAGCTGGTGCTAAATATGTTGTATTGACAAGTAAACATCATGAAGGTTTTACTTTATGGGATTCTCCACAATCTTGGTCTTGGAATTCTGTTGATATTGGTCCACATCTTGATATAGTTGGAGCATTAACTAAATCAGTTAAAGCTTTAGGTCTCCATATGGGTGTATATCATTCATTATATGAGTGGTTTAATCCATTATATTTAGCTGATGCTGCTAGTGGAAATCCTCCAAAAACTGATCATTATGTTACAGAGATATTAATGAAGCAATTAATAGACGTAGTAGAGAGATATGAACCAGAGGTCATCTGGGCAGACGGCGATTGGCTGCAAATGTGAGTTAAACCCAAATGAGAGGCAGGGATACGGGAATCCATTAATTCAAAATGCAAATGATAAAATTTGTTAAAATCAAAGAACTAAATACTAACTAAATATATTATAATTATTATTATTAAATATTCACTAGGTCTTCTTTCTGGCGTTCTACAGAGTTCCTCAGTTGGTTATACACTAATAGTAGTGTTAAAGATACTGTTGTTGTAAATGATAGATGGGGTAAAGAATGTCGTATGGTTGATGGAGGATTCTTTACAGGAAGTGATATGTTTAATCCATTAAAATTAATGACACACAAGTGGGAGAATTGCGCTACTATTGGTCACTCTTATGGTTATAATCAATATGAAAAAGCATCAGATTATCAAAATTCAACAATGTTAATTCAAGGTCTTGTTACAACTGTTGCATGTGGTGGTAACTATCTATTGGATATTGGTCCAGATTCAGAAGGTACAATCCCTATCATGATGGTTGAAAGATTAATGGATATTGGTTATTGGTTAGAAATAAATGGTGAAGGTATTTATGGATCAACGTATTGGAGAGTTCAAAATCAAACTTTTAATATTTGGTATACAACAAATACCACCACATCAAATGTATATGCATTTGTATTTGAATTACCAGAGGACGGAGTACTCCATTTAAATGCACCAATTGGTAGCATTAAAACTACAGCAATTCTATTAGGTTTACTTGGTGAACGTTCCATTGAAGTTACAGTTGCCAAAAATTCTAAACCAGGTATTAGTTTGAAAATTCCTTTTGTTGCACCACAAGATTATCCTCCTTTCGGAGTATATGTATTTAAATTAACAAATGTAAAATAAAATAATACATAAATTAATTAATTCAAAAATAAAAAATAAAATAAATATATAAAAAATATGATTTTTTGAATGCAAAAGAGTATCTTTAACACCACTGAAGAGAACAATCAACTTTCTTTTTCAAAACTATATTAATTCATATGCATTTTGAATTAATGGACCCTGTCTCCCCTCTGGGTTTACCTCACATTTGCAGCCAATCATTAAAACTATGATTTAATAGGAAAGGGATTTTATTTAAAAGATTTTAATAGATTATACATTTTAAAATAACCTTTTGAATATGTATTATCTAGTACTTCTTTTGTTGGTTCAAATGATTGATGATGTAAATTACAATTGTATAATATAAATTCAACAACTTTATAATTATTGACTAGACAAGCACTTTCAATTGCATTTGATAAATCATTTTCTTGTATAGTACCAATAAAATCATTACTACCAAATAACCATTCTAATATATCTACTCTTGTTTTTTTAATTGATAATTGAAATAATAATAATTTACCAGGATCAATTAATTCCAATACCAATTGAACAATATCAAAATCTGCAAATGATAATAATTTTGAATAAAGTTTTTTAACGTATCCTTCAGGAATTTGACAACTTGATTGAATGACTAATTGATTTTTATATTTTAACAATGTTGAAATTTCATTTACTTGTAATAATGTATTTATAATTTGAAATTTAATTTCAACTTTTTTAAATTTTTGAGATTCAATAAATAAACCATCACAAATTTTAAATAATAATTGATCCCAACTAGAATTTAAAATTTCATTAAAGTTGCAAAATTCAGATACATTATAAAACCCACTTAGTTTGTATACTGAACCATTTGAAATGTTTAAAATTAATTTGAATAATTTAGTTGATCTGAAATTAATATAGTAAAGTATAATACTAATACTAGTATATTTTAAATTGATATTATCTACCATTTTACAATTTTCAAATAGTTCAATTGCTTCATTAATTTGATTACTTGTAACATTTTCACTTGATATTATATATTTAAATAGTTTTTTTAAATGTTTAATAAAAACAATTAGACAATGTTTTGGTATTGATTTGAAAAGCAATTTTAATAGTTGTAATATATCATGTGGAGTTGGATCACCAATTGCAATAGATGTATTAAATTTTGATAACTTTTTTATATAACCACTGCTGTCCATATTTAAAATAAACTTTATTGGTGGTTCAATAGAGTCAAATTGTAAAAAATCATTTTCAATAATATATTGAACAGTTTGAAAGTTACATGTAGTAATGGAGTATCTGAATATATTTACAACTTGATCTTTAAATAAATGATAATTGATTTTTAATGTAGCATTTGGATATAATTTACTAAATGTTGAAAATAAATTTAAAAACTGATCATTAAATAATTGAAAATGATCATTTATAAATTCAATTAACACATAAACTTGCTCAGTTGTTGGTGATATTTCTTTTAATTTTTCAAATGACATACTATCTATTCTTTGATTGTAAATTGGTATATCATTCTTTTTTGATATTGATATTAGCTGTAATAAAACATCAACATCACAATGATAAATTGACCAACTAACTATAGTTACATAGAAATGATTTTTTAAAAACTGTATTGATTTATTATCAATTTCAGATTCTTGAAAATTTACTACCACTTCTAAAAAGTAAATGATTAATTCTCTTGTTGATAATAAATTTGAAAGTATATCATGTGAAAACAAGCTAACATTATCTTTAAAAAATTCCCATTTCTCTTTAATATAATCAATAACTTGTTGCTTTTCTTTTTCTAAACTATAATTTAAATTAAAGTAGTAATTATTTCTCTTGAAATTCTTTTTATATTTTGAATAATTTATAAACCATTTAAATTTATCAAGTGAAATGGTTTGAAAACAATAACATTTTGTGAATAGAATTTTGAAAAATAAATTTGATTCTTTGATTCTTGGATAAATTACGTCAATGAAATCATTACAATTCTTAAATATTTCTGAAACCCATAATATTATATCATTTGAGAAGAGTATTGATTCTGGGGTACCATTTGAAAATATAAAATTTATAAACTCAATAACCGATTCTCTATTTTCCATTTGATTTAAATGATTAATATCAATTGAGAAATAATCAAATGATACTTTTTTTTTACTATAGTATTCACCATTTATTATTAATTTTAATGAATCTAAATTAAATGTTGAAATTGAATAATAAAATATTGATTCTAAATTTGTAATACCATTTAAATTTTTATATTCCATTAAAAATTGATAAATGAATTTATTGAATGATAGTAGCTGTGTGTCTGCTAGTTCTATTACATTTATTAAAAATAATTTTAATTTGTACAATGATGATTCTTGTTCAATTTCAATTGGTATTGTTGATGGTAATGGTTTAAAAAATTTGAAATATACTGAAATTACAAATTTTATATATTCACTTGTATATTCTTGTTCAACATTGATGAACCATTCCATAAATTTGATTACTTCATGGGAGTATGGTTGTTTTATTAAATTTAAATTTAATAATTTGTTGTTAACAATGATATCTTTTGAATCTACACATGGGTAATCTATAAAATTTGAAAAATCAATTTTGTCATCATGATTATATTCATTTGAAATTTCTAAAATATTTTCTAAAATTAAATATTTAACCAAATCGTGATTTTTTTGAATGTTTACTAATGGATAATTGATTGGTATAATTGATGATGGACCTGATTTTGCAATTACTTTTTCTAATAAACCAATATTACCAAATTTAATCAATTCATTAATTGTATGAACATTAATCTTTGATCTCAACTCTACAAATACTTCAACGGCATGATTATTTTGTTCTTTAATTGAGTTTATGATTAAATCATACAGTGGTAATTCTTTTTCAACTTTTTCGTAAATTAATTGAAACAATTCGTTATCAGTCTCGATATCACCAATATATCCACTTTTATAACAACTTAGGAATATGTCTACCATATTATTGTTGATATGAATTTCAATATTTGATTTTAAATAGTACTTTAATAATGACCATTGTTGCTTTATTACCAAACTTGATAATGAATTTAAATATTTAAATTTGATTTTATTACCCATTTTATAATGCATTGCTTCTTTTTGATAGATATCATATTCATCTATCTTTTTAAATAATAACCTAAACAAGTGTATATTATGTATAACTTTCCAAAAAATAAATTCATTATCACTATTAAATTTAGAGGTCATTTCTTATAAAATTCTGGTGACAAAAAAAAAAAAAAATTCTTATATAAAAAAAAAAAAAAAAATCCAAAAATTAATTTTTATCAAAAGTGATCACAACGCACCAACAAATGGATAATTTATTTTTTAAATGTTGGAGAAATATAGTAATAAATAATTTAATATTTCAAAAATTAAATGCATTTACAAATGTATTCAACTATTCACAGATTGTGAAACCAAAAGATGGAATATTAAGACACTTTAATTGTGTTCAACATTTAGATTTATCAACCATTAAAGATTATAGTTTAATTAAATATTCAAATTTACCATTTTATTTACAAAGATTGGTGTTACCTACTGCATTAAATGGATCAATAGAGAAATTTGAATTGAATAAAATGGCATATTTAAAAACATTGGTTTTTGGTGATCAGTTTGATAATGACTCAATATTGATAAAAGGAATTTTACCAGATAGTATTGAAAGATTAGAATTTGGTAGCAAGTTTAGTAAACCAATTCAATTTGGTGACCAATATAAAGGATTAAAATCAATTAAACTTGGTTACTTTTGGAATTTACCATTTAACAAAGCAAATTTTAATTCGTGTCAAATTGAATCTTTAGAATTTGGTAACACATTTAATAAACCAATGGATCAGTTACCATCTACTTTAAAAGAATTAAAGTTGGGTCATGATTTTAACAGTACAATTCATGAAATACCAGATGGAATTTTAAAATTAGTGTTTGGTTTCAATTATACTCAAGATTTTAAAACATTACTTTCAAATTCAACATCATTGGAACATTTAGAGTTTAGTACAAAGTTTAACAGAAAATTTGAAAAAGGAACATTACCAAATTCTTTAAAAGTTTTAAAACTAGGAATTTGCTATAATTCTGAAATAAGTGTTGGTGTTTTGCCAAGTGGTCTAAAAGTTTTAAAACTAGGAAAGAATTATAACTGTAAAATAGAAAAAGGTGTACTACCAGATTTGTTGGAAGAATTGATATTGGACTTTGAATGTACAACAACAGATGTATTACAAATCGATAGTTTACCAAGTCAATTAAAAAAGTTGGTATTACCTACTGGTTTTAATCATCCATTATTACCAAACCAAATACCAGATTCAATTAAAAGTTCAAACATACCATACACGTATCATCATGCACTATTACCAAATACTTTTCCATCATCTATTGAA
Source organism: Dictyostelium brefeldianum (assembly GCA_013375695.1). Classification (NCBI taxonomy): domain Eukaryota; phylum Evosea; class Eumycetozoa; order Dictyosteliales; family Dictyosteliaceae; genus Dictyostelium; species Dictyostelium brefeldianum. Next base: position 7,369 of record JABXES010016277.1, on the reverse strand, counting down.
AAACTCAATATATCCTCTACACTACCAAATGCAACTAAATTACAAGGTCTTTTTAAAGAGGGTTTAAAAGAATTACAAATTTCAAGTTTTAATCGTATGGAATCAAAACAAAATGATGGTATTAAATATGGTGATACTGAATTGCTTATTGGTGATTTACCATCAACTCTTTTAAAATTGAAATTGGGTAGATTTTATCAAAAATTAAAAGTTGGTCTTCTTCCAAATTCAATTGAAGAATTAGAAATTGGTAATGGATATTTACATGATATAACTCGAGAATTATTACCAATCTCTTTAAAATCATTGACATTATGCTCATGTATTGGTTTTAGTAAAGTAATTTCAGATTTTACATTTCCATATGGATTGGAAACATTGGCGTTAATGAATTTACCAAATAATCCAGTTTTAAATCTTTCAAATATGCATTCACTTACAAACCTATCATTAAATTTTGAAAGAATTTCAGATACAAATCCAAAGGAATTAATTTCAAATTTAAAATTACCAAAATCATTATTGTCATTTGAATTTATTTCAAACTCTTTCCGATCATATACAACTGAAATAATAGTTGATCATATAACTGGTAATGAAAGGTATGAAAATATAAATGTATCACTCAATGGTATGTTATTTGCATGCACAAACTTAAAGAAATTAATTTACAATTCAAATATCATTATTGATTCAAATGATCTTCCTTCATCCATTGAATATTTAGAGTTTGGTTCACATGTTGGTTATTTAAATTGGCCAGAATTTATCATTCCAAATGGTGTCAAAGAATTAAATTTATTTCATATTTATCCAAGTGAAGACATTAAAATCCCAAATACCGTTGAAACTTTATCAATTAATACACGCTATATATCAAAATTTTTAATTACCGATTCATCCTCAATCTCAAAATTAAATATTCGTTATTCTTCTTGTTTGGTTAATTTAATCCCAATTAATATTAATATTGAAAATGTAAAAATCAATTTTATTTATTACGAAGATGATGATTTTTATTAGAAATTCTAATAAAAAATAAATAAAAAATAATTCTTTGTAAAAAAAATAAATAACCCCAATGACTATAATAATTTTGAAATTTATAAATGTTATATATTCGTCGCAAAACACATATGGAAAATATTATATTATAGTTACACCAAGGCATACCTAGATATTTAATACAGACAAAAACTGTTTTTTTTTTTTTTTGTTGCATTTTTAAAAAAATTAAATTTTTTGATTTTCAACCTGCAAACCATTTTTTTTTTATTATTTTATTTTTTATTATTTTATTTTTCTATTTAATTAAACTTTTTTCATATATTATTATACACACACACACACACATATAAACACCCTAAAAAATGAAGAATGCAACAAATATAGGTATTTGTGCAATGGATCTTTATTTTCCATCAACATATGTTAATCAAAGTGATTTAGGTATGTGGATATTATATAGTAGTGAAAACATAACATACACATGGTCATATGATATTAATGTTTTGTTGTAAATACACGAAATTATCATAGAAAAATATGATAAAGTTTCAAATGGGAAATATACAGTTGGATTAGGTCAAAATAATATGTCATTTACAGGAGATAGAGAGGATATAGTATCAATGGCAATGTCATCAGTTAAACTATTAATGAGTAAATATTCTATTGATTATCGTTCAATTGGTAGAATTGAAGTTGGTACAGAGACAATAATTGATAAATCAAAATCAGTTAAATCATCGATAATGACATTATTTCAAGAACATGATAATACAAATATAGAGGGTGTAGATACTATAAATGCATGTTATGGTGGTACAAATGCATTATTTAATAGTATACAATGGATGCAATCTTCATATTGGGATGGCAGATATGCATTGGTTGTAACTGGTGATATAGCAGTTTATTCAAAAGGTCCTGCTAGACCAACTGGTGGTGCTGGTGTTGTTTCAATATTAATTGGTCCAAATGCAACTTTAATTATAGACCCTGTACTCCGTGGTACACACATGGAAAATGTTCATGATTTCTATAAACCAGATTTATCATCTGAATACCCATATGTTGATGGTAAATTATCAATTGAATGTTATTTACGTGCATTGGATAAATGCTATTTAGAATATAAAAAAAAGTTTGAACAACAACAACAATCATCTTCTAGCAGCAGCATTGGAAACAACAACAACAACAACAACAACAACAACAACAACAACAACAAATTCTCTATGGACTCATTTGATTACATTTGTTTCCATTCACCATATAATAGATTAGTTCAAAAATCATATGCAAGATTAATATATAATGATTTCCTTCAATTTCCCGATAATCCAAAATATAAAGAATTATTACCATTTTTAAATTTATCAACTGGTAAAGAAAGTTACATAAATCCAAAATTAGACCAAATTACATTGAAACTTTCTCTAGATGATTTTAAAAAAAAGGTTGATCCATCAACTCTCCTATCAAAAGAATGTGGTAATAGTTATTGTGGTTCAGTGTATAGTGGTATATTATCATTATTATCAAATGTTAATGATTTAGTAAGTATATACTTAAAGAAATGGTTTCATAATTCATCATGGTGACATGTTATTAATATTTATTTTTTATTATTTGTAGAATGGAAAAAAAATATTAATATTTTCATATGGATCAGGATTAGCAGCATCATTATATTCAATTAAATGTAATAATATCAACAATAGTAAATTTAAATCTGATGAAATTGGAAAATTATCAAATATAAAACAACGTTTATCAAATAGAATTAAAGTTACACCAGAAGAATTTACAAGAATTTTAGATATTAGAGAAAAGACTCATCAAATGGTTGGTCCTCGTTTACCAATTGATACAATTGATAATATATCTGCTGGTACTTTTTATCTTTCAAAAATTGATGATAAATTAATTAGACATTATAATGTTAAACAAACTTTAAATTCAAATTTGTAATAATAAAATAAAAAAAACTATAAAATTATATACAAATAAATGATGATTTTTATTATTATTATTATTTGTTTTTTACTGCTGTTCTAATTGTGAATTAAATAAAACAATTATATTTACAATAAATCCTAATAGTATACAACTTCTAACAACTAAAAATGATTGAACAACATGGGTAGCATTTTCAAGGTCATTGAAATGATCATTTAATTTATCTAGTCCTGTAAATACTTTTGGGTCATTTTCTTTTGAATCTACAAGTATATTTATCAATTTTACCAGTGTTGGAATTGGAGTTGGTTTAAAGAAATCATCATCAGCATATTTTGGTTCATTTGGATCTTTTGGTGATTCATTTAATAGTAGTGTATCTAATAAATGATCATCTGTAATTTCTGGACTTGCAATTGGCGAATAGTGATCATATAGATCTAAAGACTGCTTTAAATCATCAATTGATGTTAGGATCATTGCTGATTTGTAATGTCTGTTTAATGATTTCCACCAATTTATAAATTTGCTTTTCTCTTCATTATCTGTCCAAAATTCCAACAATGATTCTTTTAATGAATTTCTTTGTTCTTTCCATGATTCAACAGACTTTTTAAATTCTTCACTCTTGAATGCTGTATCTATATTACTAACTCTACCTTCAATTAATTTATCAATTTCATCCAAATCTATATCTTTCATTATGTGTATATATGTAATATTATATTTATAGTTTATAGTTTTACTGCTGATGTTTTGATATTATTACTGGTTTTAAAAAATTGGTTTTGAATTTTTTTTTTTTTTTTTTAAATTTTTTTTTTTAATTAATATTAAAAAAAAATTAATTATTACAAAAAAAATTTTTTTTTCTTTTTTTTTATAATTAATAATATAGTGTACATATATATATATATATATTAAAAACTCTTGTGTGACTCAATATAGTTTTTAAACATGGCAATTAAAAAGCCAATAAATGTTAAAACATTATCAGATAAATTAGGAGTGCCAATTTTACCTGATGATCCACAAACAATTTATCATATACAAGAAAGATTAGGTAAAGGATCATTTGGTCAAGTATTTAAAGCAGTTCATATTGGTAATGGTAAAGTAGTTGCAATTAAAATTATATCGTTGGATGATCAAGAAGCAATTAAAGATGTTAGAAAAGAAATTAGTATATTAGCAGAATGCAACGACGTAAACATTGTTCAATATTTTGGTAGTTATTTTAAAGATCATCAATTATGGATCGTTATGGAATATTGTGGTGGTGGTTCAGTAAGTGATTTACTCCAAGTAATTGAAACTATATGTGAAGATGAAATTGCTCTCATTTGTCGTGAAGCATTAAAAGGTTTAAATTATCTACATGAATTTAAAAAGATACATCGTGATATTAAAGGTGGTAATATATTATTAAATGATAAAGGTGAAGTTAAATTAGGTATGTAGCACATATATTTAAAAAGTAAAGTAACAACATACATATGCTTGTTTGTTTGTATACTAATTATTCTGATTCGTTTACAGCTGATTTTGGAGTTAGTGCACAATTATTTAATACATTTTCAAAGAGGAATACATTTGTAGGAACACCATATTGGATGGCACCAGAAGTTATACAGGAAAATAAATATGATGGAAAAGCAGATGTATGGTCGTTGGGTATTACAGCAATTGAAATGGCAGAAGGTTTACCACCAAATTCAAATGTACATCCAATGAGAGTTATATTTATGATACCAAGAGAAGAATCACCTGCATTAATAGAAAAAGATAAATGGTCAAGTAAATTTAAAGATTTCATTTCAAAATGTCTAACTAAAGATCCAAATGAACGTCCAACTGCAAAAGAATTGTTATCACATGAATTTATTCAAATTAAGAAACCAATTTCAATTCTATGTGATTTAGTTGAAAACTGTAAAACTCTATTAAATAATGCTTCAATGTATGATGATGAAGACGATGATGATGATGGTAAAGATAAAGATGACCAAGATTATAGTACAATAATTGAAAAGAAATCAACAAGTGATGATGAAGATGGTAACTATTCAACTGTAATCACAAAAGAAACTGATAGTGATGGTGATGGTAATTATTCAACTGTAATCACTAAAGATGAATTATATTCAACTGTTATTACAAAAGACGATAGTGATGGTGATAATGGTAATTATTCAACTGTTGTAACAAAAGAAGATCCACCTTCAACTGATGAAGAAGGTGATTCACCTTCAAAAAGTAATATAATTTCACCTTTAAGTAAAAGAAAAGGTAAACCTACAGCACCACCATCGCCTAAAACTTCTCCAATTTCAAAATCAAATGATCAATCAATAACTGATAGTAGTAGTAATAATATCGGGGGCGTTAGTAATAATCAAGATGAAGGTGATTTTAAAAATATAATGTCCAAATTTAAATCTTCAAATTCAACTCAAGTTACTCCACAAAAACCACCAATCAACAACAATAATAATAGTAATATAAATACACCATCAAAAAGTCCATCAAATGGATTAAGGAAATCAAATAATAACGCTCCATCTGTACAATTAAAAACAAGTAATGAAAAAACACCAATTAAAAATAGTAGTAATAATTCTGTAATTTATAATAATAATAATAATAATAATAATAATAATAATATATCACCCAAATCACCATCACCTACAGGTCAAAAGATTATAAAAACCAATAGTTCAAGTGGATTAAAATCAAGTAGTGGTAGTGGAGTTAAAAAACATTCATCACCATCATCAAAAACAAAAACACCAAAAGAACCAAAAGAATCATTATCTGAAAACCTTTTAAATATTTATAGAAATGATTGTACAATTCAATTACCATTTTTAACTTTAAATAATATTTCATCTGATTATCTATTAAATACAGATTATAAATATAATGATTTTAAATCTTCATTAGATGATTTATGTGCTGATCCAAATGTAAGTAAAAATATATATATTTAATAGAAATATATTTGTGTACAACTTTATATACTGACTATTGATTTCTTGCAACAGTTAATATCATCAAAATTATCATTTAGTACAAGTCCATATATTGGAAATTTAATTAAATCACTTAGTTATCATCAAGATATTCAAGAAAATGAATTAATGACACCAAAAGAATCAATTCAAAACACTAAAATTGTAAATGATTTAAGTTCAACAATTAAAACTATTTTTAGATTATAAATATAATGTATCCAAACAAACACAAACAAACACAAACAATTAATTAAACACAACAAACAAACACAAAACCAAATATATATAGAAGAGTTTTTCAAAATATTATTTAAATAAACAAGAATATTTTTTATTTAATTTTATTTAATTTGTTATTTATACTTGTTGTATTACCATTATTGCTCTTTTTATGATTTATACTATCTAATTTTTTGACAACATTATTATACTCAAATTGTAATAGGTCTTCAATTTCAGAAGAATCACGTAAATAAAAGTATTTACCAATTGGATGATTTATAAGTATTGGGAATACGATTGGTCTGAATACAAATTCAATTACTGCGTACCAAATGAAACCAAGACAAATACCAACCATTGATCCAAAAAATACTTGTTTTGCTGTATGATAATATAAATGAACACGTGAATATGCAACACCTGCTGCTAAACAAAATAATAATATAATTCCAACTGTTGGTATTAATTTTGATCCAAATCTAATACGTTTCTTTAAATAAAATAATGCCATTAATACTGCAAAAAAAAACATAAATTGACTATGACTTGATGGCATTCCATAACTTTGTTTTCTTAATTCCTCTATTTGATGATAATAATAATAATTGTAAATTGATATGATTATGTGTGTTAGTATGAAGCATAGTTTTCTACTAGTACAGTTACTACTATTATTACATACTCCACATTGTTGGTCTATGTTCTTTAATTGATTTTTTTAATATATAATTTGTACATTCACTAACTAATAAACCTAAAAATATTGAAATGGTTCTGACGTCTCTTCTAAATAAAATTAATGTGATTACACCAATTGCAATAGCGATCGGAATTAATGTAACGTATGCATTAAATAATCCAAATGGATCATCATGTTGATAATGTACTGTTGTTAATTCAACAAATGTTAATGCTGTATAAACTTCTTCTTCCATTTTTATTTGACTATTTGTAAACCAGATTTGAAAAGTGAAAAAATGACAAAAAAAAAAATAAAAGCACAACAAATTCAAAATGTGTATTTTTGTGAAGCTGTTTTTTAAAAATTTTATAAAATTTTGAAAAAAAAAAAAAATATCGATATTGGACAACATATTTTATATGTGTTTTTTTTTTTTTTTTTTTTATTTTAAAATTTATTTTTTTTTTTTTACAAAAAAATAAAATTT
>JABXES010016216.1:0-55065 GCA_013375695.1 Dictyostelium brefeldianum | reverse complement strand
GTACTTATATATACCTATACTACTTTTTTTAATAACACAAATAAAAAAAAAATATAAATAAAAAAAAAAAAAAAAAAAAAAAAAAAAAAATATTTTATAATACAAAAAAAAAAAAAAAAATTAAAAAAAAAAAAATTTAAAAAAAAAAAAAAAAAAAAAAAAAAAAAAAAAAAAAAAAAAAAAAAAAACTTTTTTTTGAAACCACTATCAACAAAAAAAATTTAAAAAAAAAAAGTTTGATCAAGCTAAAAAAAACACCACACGATGTTGATTTAATCAAAGCAACAACAGTATTCAATAGTGTGTTGTTTATTATGTACGTTAACGATAAAGAGAGTGTGGTATTTGTAAAGTGTCACTTTCTTCACAATTTTTTTCCTTTCTCTAATTTATCATTTTTTTTTATTTATTATATTTATTCATTATAAAAATCAAATTACTACTTTTAAAACAAACATACTTTGAATCAAATTAATTAATTAATTTGAAACAACCTTATTTGTCTTTCATTTACTCCATATTATTTTTCATAAAAAAGATATGATTATTTGAAAATTTTCTCCCAAATTTGGGTCAGGCATTAAAAGTCACTTTTTTTTTTAAAAAAAAATAAACAAGATATTCGTTTAAAGATATGACATTAAACAAACGATATTAATATTTGGGTTTATATACATATTTTTACAAATCTATTTTTTTATTTTTATTAATTGTAGAAAAGAGTGGCGGGGGTGGTAAAATTATATTTTTAACAATAGCAATCGTTGTTGGTACAGTAATTGTATCTTCATTACTTGTAGTTGTTATGATAGGTGTATGTTGTTCTTGTTGTATTATATTATTTTGAGTTGTTGATTGAGATTCAGTTAATTGTAATATTTGTTTTTTTGAAAGATCAATTTCAATTTGTTGTGATTCAAGTTTTTTAGTTAGTGTCAACTTGTTGGCATTTATCGTTATAATCCATTAAAATAGGTTGAGGTTCACATTTAATTATATTTTCAGTAGTAATTGGTGTTGGTGTAGTTGTTATTGTTGTGTTGTAATTGTTTCAGTTGTTGTTGTGGTTGGTGGTTGAATATTATCAATTTTTCTCTTTTTTTTTTGTTTTTCAGGAATGATTATTTCAGTTGAAAATCCAGGGATTAATACAATTAATGGGATCTCTGTATGAGTGGTATGCATTTGACTTTCAACACTTGCCCACGATCATCATCAAGACATCCTTTAACTAGTTTAACTAATGATTCTTTATTTATCTTTATTCGTTGTATTTGTAAATGTTATAAATGACATTCTAACACCCTTTTTAAAAAATTCGTTTTATTTGAAAAATAAAAAAAAAATAAAAAACTTTTATTGATGGAACCAATTAAAAAATGAAAAAAATAAAAAAAATAAAAATCTTTTATTCCTCTTGAAAAATACAAAAATTAATTATTTTTTATAAAAAAAAAAGTATATCATATTAAATTTTTTAGATAGTATGGGTAATACAAATTCTACAACTACAAATGATGGTAGTGTGGCTAATGAAGATTCAGTGTTAAAGAATAGAAGAGAAATGATATTAGAAGAAATTATACAAACAGAGAAAAACTATTTAAATTATTTATCAGTAGTGCAAGAAGTTTATATTGATCCATTAAGAGATGGTCAACAAAAGATTATTAAAGAGAAACATATAAAAGCGATATTCTTAACAGAACCATTGTTAGAATTTCATGTAAACTTTTTTACAGAGTTGGCAGTTTGTTATAACAACTTTTCATGGTCAAATAATATTGTTCTTCCAAATTCACTCACTATGAAATCTACAAATTATAGATTATCAACTGTATCAACTACAACTACAACATTTGAAACTGCAACTACAAAACCAACAAAACTAAAAGAAATTACTTCATTAGAATCAACTATTGCAATAACTGAGATATTCAATAGAAATGTAATATATATATATAAAAGATAGTCATATGATGTTGTAAATAAAAATACGCACATAATCTAACGTATCTTCTTCATATATCTATTACAGCAAGAGAATTTTAAAATCTATAGTAATTATATTATTGGGTATGATGCATCATCAACTTTATTAGCAAAGATGAAAAAGAAAAAAGAGTTTTCAAATTTTATAGAGAAATGTAAAAGTGATCGTAGATGTAATGGATTAGATTTAGGTAGGTTTGCACATTGTATTTGTATATTGTATCTCTTTATCGTTATCTAACTCTATGTCTTATAGGTTCAATATTGATTATGCCAGTTCAACGTTTACCACGTTATGTTTTACTATTAAATGAATTACTTAAAAATACACCAGAAGGTCATGGTAATGCAAAAGTGTTATTAAAATGTTTAAAAAACTTAAAAGAAGTTACAAGTTACATAAATGAAGCAAAAAGAGATGATGACAACTCAATTAAAACAGTTCAATTACAAGATACATTAATTGATAAAGTTGTAAGTAGTAATAGTGATGATGATGATGGTGATGGCATCAATAACAACAGTTTATAAAGACATGTCATGATTAGTTATTTATTCCTCTTCTTTTTACACAAACAACCACAAACACACAACACAAACACAATAGAATATAAATGAAACAAATAGAAAATATGTATTTGATGGTGAATTTACAATTCATTCAATTTATCCATTAAAAGAAGAAGATGCATTATTGAAAAGATTAAAGAAATTCAGATCAATTAAAGTTAAAAGTAGTGGTAGTAATGCAATGACAGAACAACAGGTATTTCCAGATGAATATAAAGTATCAAAAGAAACTATATTTTACTCTTTTAATGATTGTTTAGTATTGTTACAAAAGGGTCAAAAGTCAATAATGTCATTCAATTCAAAGCAGATCTGGTCAGTTGTAGATGTATCACTATCTTCAAAAATTAAAGTAATTGATGTATTAGATGTTGGTTTTAAAGAAATTAAAATGACATCATTGGTATTACTATTCACAGAGAAATCAATTTATCTAATTCAATTAAAAGGAATTGAAAAAGAGAAATTCATTAAAACTTTATTAATGACAAAAGCTACATTTGATTGGAAAGATGGTACAAGTGGTAGTGGTTGTTGTAAACATACTCAAACTACTAGTAGTAATGGTAATCATTCTGATGAATTACCAAGTATATTATCATTAAGACCAGGTTTACCTGAAGCTACAACTACAATAACTACATCAACTCCATCATCATCATCTAAAAGTGGATTCTTTTCAAGTTTAACTCCATCATCTTCTTCCTCTTCATCATCATTATCATCATCAACTTCGTCAACACCTTCACCAACAGATAAAGAATCATCATCACATAAAAAATCAAGAAGTACTACAATTAGTATTTCAAATGGTAATAAAACAGTTGGAAGTAAATCTCATTCATCTTCAAATGCACCAACACCTAGAAAAAGTATGTTCTTTTCATCATTATCAACTAATGATAAAAAGTAAAACAAGTTGTAATATCAAATATCATTTAATATTAAAAAAAAAAAATTTTTTTTTTTTTTTTTTTTAAATTTTTTTGTGTTTTTCCCAAAAAAACGATTTTTTTAATTTTTTTTTAAATTATTTTTTATAAACTGTTTCATCATTTATTTTTAAACACATACATACACACATACATACACATACATACACATATACACATATACACATATACACATACATACACATATACTTTGTTTATATAATTATTACAGCCATCATATTATTACTATAATATTGTTGTTGTTTTAAAACATACATACACACCGCACCTATTTAAATCTAAAATCTAAAAAATAACTTTTTATTAGTTTTTTTTTATATATTAAAAACTGGCGAAACTCAATACCATTTTCTTTATTAATTTATCAGTTCCAAAAATTATATTTACTATTGATTGTGATATTTCAACATTTATTCCAAAAGAGTGTGATTAAACAAACAAACAACAAAACAAACAACAACAATAATAATTAAACAAGCACAATATGGATAATAAAGTTTTAGCAAATTTATTTGGAATTATTGGTACAGTATTATGGTCAGTTCAATTAATTCCTCAAAGTATGTATCCATCTTCATCATTATTATCATTAGAGTAGTAATTAATGTTGTTTACTAACCTAACGTTTTTAGTTCATTTAAATTTTAAAAGAAAATCAACATTAGGTGTATCACCTACTTGTTTTGGATGTTGGTATATGTGTGGTGTTATACTTGGAACTGATTTGGTTTTTAATCATTCAGCACCTGCTTTGGTAGTTCAAATATCTTGTTTCTCTTTATTCTGTTTGGTTATTGTAATGCAACATTTATTTTATCAAAAGTATGTGTTTTATGATAAGGGTATATATAGAGTAATTAACAATTTATATGTTTTACTAACTTTATATCATTATCTAACCCATTACAGAAAATATACAATTAAAAGATTAGCATTTACACTTGGATTAACTATATTGGTTACATGTGCAACTATTATATCAATATTTTCAATATTACATGCAAAGAATGTGAATGAAACAGCAATTAAATACGTGCTTACTGTTATTGCAACATTATTGATGACAATTGGATTTATACCACAAGTATTGGAAATTTATCATGAAATGGTTGGATTAAGTAAAATATTTGTAATTATGGATTTCTGTGGTGGTGTATTTTCAATTCTTTCATTACTATTTCAAGATCCATTTGATTATTATTCATTTTCAACGTATGTAGTAGTACCGTTATTTCAAACTATTATATTCATTCTCATAATTAGAATTGAATGGAAACATAGACATACTCAAAGTGAAATGAATATTGGTATAATTGACAACTTGGAACCGTTATCACCAACTTCATCTGTATCTTCTTCTTCTCCACATAGTTTTGCTTCTTCTTCATTCTCTAATAAACATGAAGAAATTTCAATTGATATGGAAGATAGGTTATCTGGTGGTCGTGCTGGTGGTAATAATAATAGTATATTAACAAGTAATGTACATGATAATGATTGTGATAATGATCATGAATATGAACATTTAAAAGATAAAGAACAACTATTATCAACAAGTACTTTAATCATTAAAGAAACTTCAATTATGAATAACGATAGTGGTAATGATAGTGATAACGATGAAGGTCATCATATCAAACAACCACTTCATAAAGAATTTGATCATATTATGCCATCATCAGTTACAACAAATACTGAATTATTAATTAAACAACAACAAATGCAATCACACCAATTAGCTCAACAACAAGCACTAATTGATGAATCAATTGCACAATTAAGAAATAATTTAAATATTACTATCATTAACAATAATACACATCATGGTTATCCTGATTCTTAATTAATTCAATAATAATAACAATATTCCGATTATCTAGATTTTAAATATTTATATATACACATATAAATTTAATAATATACACATAAAAAAAAACAACAAATAATAAATACATTCTACACATAAAAAATAAAAATAAAAAAACAGCAATATTTGGTAATTAATAGATTATTTATTAAAAATATAATTAATAAATATACATACTTGTTTGTGTGTGTGTATGTTTTTTTCTTTTTTCTTTTTAAGAATTTTAATTACCTTTTATAGAATAAAAAATCACCCACTAAACACACTCAGTATTTGTAAATTTGTTTTATTTTTCCGCATTATTTAAAATGTATTTAATATTTTAATTTTTTTATTATTTAACATTTAAAAAATCATTATTATAAATATAATTTATTTTATTCTCAGTTTGTTTTTTCTTTTTAATAAATATAATAATAATCTAATTACTCAAATAATACAAAACACATAACAATATGTTATTTTACAATTTTAAAAATAAATTTAGTTTTAATTATAAACAAGCATTTTTAAAAAGAATAAATTTTAATTTTTGTAAAGAGAATCAATATCAACATTTTAAAATTAATTCTCTAAATGAAATTTCATATTTACAGATACTATTTAATCAGCAAGTTCCAATTTATAGTAATGGTAATGGTAATGAATTAAATAGTATTGATCAAATTGTAAAGAGTATATTAATTGATGGTAATGGTGGTACACCATCACATTTAAATATTATATTTGGTTTATTTTTATTTGAATTGGGTATTCATGTTCAATTAATTAATATTAAAAATTTGGTTACTTCAAATTATGAATATTCAAATTTAATAAATTGGAGTGGTAATGGTAATTATTATTTAGTTGATGTTGGTATGGGTCTTTATTCATGTTTTCAACCAATTGAACTTGATAGTAATGGTACCACAGTCACATTTAATAATAAAGATTATAGAATTAGAAAGCTAAGAGATTCAAGTTTTATCTATGAAGAAAAGTATTCAAATTTCTCAATTTATCAACCAATTTGTCATTTTAATAATAAAACAAATGTTAAAATTGATGAAGTATTCAATGGTAATAATGGTAATACAAAAACAAAGGAATTTACATTATTTAAATTATTTGATAAAGGTTATTATTTATACGAAAATGATAATTTATATGTGGTTTATTTTAATAATACTAAAAAAGATAAAGAACTAAATTTATCAATTGATAAAAAAGATTTAATTAATAAATATTTTAATATTAAAATTTAAAATAAATTCATTGTATATATTTCTAAAAAAAGATATTATATTACAAATTAAATTACTGTTTGCAACAAAAAAAATAAAAATTTGTAATAAAATATCTGAAAAAGGTTTTTTTATTTTTTTTTTATTGAATTCGTTTTAAAATTAATTAGTTTTTTTTGTTTATTGTTGATATAAAAACTCTTCTCATACATATATAGTTTAAAGATATGACAGATATTAAATTACCAAATACAAAATTATTTATAAATAATGAATGGGTAGATTCAGTATCAGGAAAAAAATTTACAACAATTAATCCAGTTAATGAAGAGATTATATGTGAGGTAACACAAGGTGATAAAGAAGATGTTGATATTGCAGTTAAAGCAGCAAGAGATGCATTAGAAAGTGGTAAATGGGGTAATGGAATGTCTGCTGATGAAAGAGGTAGATTAATGTACAAATTAGCAGATTTAATGGTTGAACATAAAGATAAATTAGCACGTTTGGAAACATTGGATAACGGTAAACCGTTAAGTGCATCTAAAGGTTACGATGTAGATGCTGCTGCTAAATGTATTCGTTATTTCGCAGGTTGGTCAGACAAAATTCAAGGTAAAACCATACCATTGAATTCACAATATACATCAATGACAAAACATGAACCAATTGGAGTGGTTGCATTAATTGTTGCTTGGAATTATCCATTAATGTTATTATGTTGGAAATTGGGACCAGCATTAGCTGCTGGTTGTACAATTGTTGCTAAACCATCTGAATTCACTCCATTGACTGCATTGTATTTATGTGATTTGTTTGTTGAAGCAGGTTTCCCACCTGGTGTATTCAATTTAGTTAATGGGTTTGGATCGACTGTTGGTAGTGCATTATCACATCATATGGATATTGATAAAATTTCATTTACTGGATCAACTGTAACTGGTAGATTGGTTATGGAGGCTGCTGCTAAATCAAATTTAAAACCTGTTACTTTGGAACTTGGTGGTAAAAGTCCAAATATATTCTTTGATGATAGTGCAGATAATATAAATTATATTGCATCATGTGCTAAAGAATATGTATTTTCAAATTCAATGCAATCATGTTGTGCACCATCAAGATTCTTTGTGCAAGAAGGTATTTATGAACCATTTTTATTGGCATTCACTGAACAAATTAAATTATTAAAAGTTGGTGATCCAAATGATGCCTCCACAAATTTAGGTCCATTAATTAGTAAACAACAACATGATAAAGTATTAGGTTATATTGAATCTGGTAAATTGCAAGGTGCAACATGTCATTTAGGTGGTGATATTTATAAACATAATGCAGATGGTAAAGGTTACTTTGTTCAGCCAACAATTTTCACAAATGTAACAGATGATATGAAGATTTGTAAAGAAGAAATATTTGGTCCTGTAGTTGTTATACTCCCATTTAAAACTGTTGATGAAGTAATCAAGAGAGCAAACAATAGTGAATTTGGTCTTGCTAGTGGTATTTGGACAAAAGATATTAGTTTAGCATTAAACGTTGCAAATAAATTAAAAACTGGTAGTGTATGGATTAATGATTATTACGCAATATCACCTCAAGTACCATTTGGTGGTTATAAACAATCAGGTTTTGGTAAAGACTTGGGAGAAGATGCAATTAAATCTTATTTATCAATTAAAGCTATTACAATATCCCATAAAACTTTATATGCCCAACAAAAATAAAATAATATCCAAAATAACCTATTTTCAAACCATCACTAACATGAAAAAAATAAAGGTTTGAAAATAAAAAAAAGAATTACGATTTTTAAGATATTTTCAATTTACAAAATGTTTGAATCATTATAATGTTGCAAATTTAACGCCACACAACCTTAATATTTTATTCATAGCCCATTAACTATAAAATATTTTAAAAAAGATATTTTAAAAATATCATGATTTGAATCGTGGGTGTGTTTTAAAAAAAAAATTTTGAAAAAACACAACCAACCATTAAAAAAAAAAAAAAAACAATCTTATGAATAATCTTTATAATAATATAAAAATAATGAATAAATTATTTTATTTGTATTTATATATACTAGTTTTAACTAGTTTTAAAAATGTATTTTTGAATGGCCAAATAGTACCAAATTCAGCAATTACAACATTAACTATTAAAGAAGCATTTGAACAACCATATGTATCAAATGTATCTAGAAGTTGGTCAAAATGTTATTACGATCTATACTTTATTGTAGTAAATAGTGATCCAACAGATGAGATTACAACTGTAAGAACTTCATTAAGATCACCAAATTTAAGATTAAAAGATGGTCAAAGTAATTTATATTATATGCAAGTTTATGATCATCCTCATGGTACTTTCCAATATACAATTGAAGCAAATTCAACAAAAGGTGTTTCTGTTTTATATTCAATACATTTAAATTGTTTAAGTAATGTATACATAATAACAATAGCTTTATTTGTTTAATAAAATATTAATATTTTTTTTTTTTTTTTTAAAAAAATAGCATATGATTTAAATCTTGTTGAATTAAATTTAAATGTTAATCCGTTACCAGGACTTTCACCTGCACTTATTGTATCTTCATTTGATTTTAAAAACTTTCCCGGAAAGTGGATTAGTGGTGTTTCTGAAACTACAATTAGTACAGTTGGTTTAAACACAAATTCATATTATGTAATTTGGCCTGCTGCTATAGTACAAAATAACTTTGATCAAAATTGGACAAACACAATTAACATAACATCTAGTTCACAAACTCGTTATTTTGTAATTTCTATTAAATCTCTTTATAGTGGTAAGTACAATATATATTTTTATTTACATTGTAAATTGAATTAATTTCAAAGTTACTAATTATTTATATAGATTTACCAACTGAAGAAGTTACTGATATTAGTGTTTATCCACCAACAAATAATGTACAATTAACTGGTATTGGATATTCACCTCTTGTAACATTTATATCAAATTCAAATAGTAGTACTCCTTTTTTGAAATTTTTTTATGCTTTTGATGCTCCATTAAGAGCAATTTCTGGTTCAAAAGGTTCAATTAAATATATCGCACCATATTATGAAGCATTTGGTGATGGTACAACAACAATTAAATATAATCTTTCCTATCAAACTGGTGCTACTCCAACAATATCTCCATATGATTTTTCAAAAATATATAAAAGAAGTAAATATCCACCCACATACACATATATATATAACGACAATAACAACTAATATACTAATTTCAATCATATTTTTATTTGTTAGAATTTATAATTCCAGCTGTTCCTGCATTAACAGTTTATAATTATAGTGATTCTTATATTCCATTGTTTACTGTTCAATTTAGTGGACCAACTATAAATTATTTAAATTCATATTCAGTTACATTATTAGAGTTTGATCTTATGAATCCACCAAAGCAAAATTTCCCATTTGGGTTTAGTAGTGGTAAGTTTATAATGTACATTCCTGTGGTACCATTGGTCACTTACTAATTATTTAAAATTACAACTTTATTTTTAGGTAATAATTTAAATTTGATATATAAAGCAGCTTTCCCACAACGTTTAAAAGAATTTCAAGTTAGTAAAGTAAGAATAGGTACTGGTATAGGTTTAGAATCAATTCAAACTGTCCCACAAAATGAATTAGGTAATTGT
Source organism: Dictyostelium brefeldianum (assembly GCA_013375695.1). NCBI lineage: Eukaryota > Evosea > Eumycetozoa > Dictyosteliales > Dictyosteliaceae > Dictyostelium > Dictyostelium brefeldianum. The sequence continues at coordinate 44,781 of JABXES010016216.1, read as the reverse complement.
TTACAGCACATTACTATTATTATTATAATTAAAAAACACCTCTAAAGTTATAGATACTAATTTTTATTTTTATTTTTAAAAATAGTTGTCATTAATATTCCAAAGATTACTTCATACCAATTCACTAAAATTTATAATTCTATTCATGTATTAAGAATAGTTGTTAAAGATCCATTAGGAATTGCTTACATTTATGTTGCAGCAAGTCCTTTTCCATATGCTAAATTAGTTTCAGGTACAATTTATGATGGTGAATATGAATTACTAGTACACTTATTTATGGATGTCACCATCATAATAGAAAACACTTTAAGAGGAGCAAATTCTTATCAAAATGGTACATTTATATCATTAAATCCACCATATCAATTTTTGGTACCAAGTTATTTAAATGGTAAATATTCTTTATAATAACCTCCATCATACACTCATATAACAACTACTTTTTCATTAATGAATATTAATACCACTACTACTACTCATATAGAGTTTATAAGTTTCAGTAGTTTTAAAAATGTATCATTTTTAGAAAATAATCTAAATTTAAATAACCAATCATCGTACAATGTACTTTATTTCAACACATCAGATTTTTCAATCGATAAACCAATGTTTTTCTCATTGGCAGATCCAATTTCAGTAGAAAAAAGAAAAATTCCTAAAATGACAGATTATTTCCCAATTGTTTACAATGAAACTTTGAAAATGTTTAATTGTAAATTTATTGTACCAAAGAATAATTTGTTTGGAAATATTCCATATACTATCATTTCTGTAAATCAATTACTTGGTGGCTCATTTGAAAATCCTGTTCCATTAACTGTTGCTTCAACTTGTATGTATAAAAATATATTACAGTACAACATTTGATAATAGAGTAAATATTAATATTATAATATTACATTTTTATAGATTTAGATAATTATGGACCAATTTTTGCAAATATTGAAAAAGTACCAAGTGATTCAGTTGTTGTTAGCGCTAGTGGTATGGTTGGATGGAGATTTACAATTGAAGATGAATATAATGGATTTGATAGAGGTTATGTTAAGGTGATGGGTAGTGTTGATAGTTCATATTATCATTTTAATTTCTCATTTGGTAAAGATGAAATTGGAGGTGATGTATGGAATGGTCGTTATGATATTTTATTCCCAGTAACAGATACATGTTTTGAACAAGATTATGTAATTACCCAAGTTTATCTTTATGATACAAATGGTATTGTATCAGAGTTTGGGTCATCTGCTGATAATCTGTACCAAAATCCAACTTCAAATCCATTTATTAAATATATTGGTGATGAAAGAGCAAATCGTATTACTGTTGGTTGCACACTTCCAATACCTGATGACATTTCACCACCTGAATTAATTGATTTCACAGTATCAACAAATCAAAATTCAATTGATGTTGGTTCGTCAAATAGATTAATTACATTTAATTTTGAAGCAAGAGATTTAGATACTGGCTTAAAAGATTATCAAACACCTGTTGTTTACGTGACAAGTAGAAGATTTGAATTTGCAGAATGTGTTTCAAATGAAATATTTTCAGATACTACAAATAAGAAATTTGAATGTACTATTGAATTAAGTATTGGATTTGGGTTCCCTGGTCTTGTAACTTATTCAGTTTATGGTTTCATTAATAATGGTGGTCATTATTCTGGTTTCACATCAAAAGATTTAAAAGATCAAGGGTTCCAATACTATTCAAATATTACATATTCATTTGATGATATAATAATCAATCAAGTTCAACCATTTACATCTGAAGGTGGTCAATTAATTATTTATGGAAAAGGATTAAATAATGCTGATTCTCTACAAGTAAGCTATGGTGATGAAGGTGGTCTTAATTTTAATAATACATATCCAATTTATAAATCTTCTTCTTCATTTTTAATTGTTAATAATATCAAACCTACAAATATGCCATTTAAAATTATTGCTGCTTTTGGTTTAGTATCATTATCAAATGAAATTACAGTAAATCCAATTTATTATAATATTAATTACCCACCACCAACTCTACCACCTGTTACAACTGAAACACCAACAACTCCTTCTCCTACTCCAACTCTACCACCTGTTACAACTGAAACACCAACAACACCTGCTCCAATTGATCAATGTTTAGGTGAACCAAAATGTGGTGGACCAACACAAGGTTATTGTAACTCTGAAACTGGTGGTTGTGTTTGTATTTCACCATGGGTTGGAACATCATGTTCATCACAAGTAATAGTAGTACCAAAACCAGATACCAATACAACAGATCCAACAACTGCAATTCCAATTGTGCCAGGTACTTCAAATTCAAATGTATTTTACAAATCATTAATTTCATTAGTATCATTAAGAGAATTGAATTTCAATCAAGATGAAGTTAAACTATTCACATTTGAACAATGGTTATTCAGTGAAATTGATGAAAATAAGAACAAGTATGAAACTAATATTACAACAACTGGTAATGGTGGTGAACCAATTACAACAAATATTACAGTTGTCATTGAATGGTTTAAAGATGTTACCATAGTTGAATTTGCTGGCTCAAATTTAACAATGAATCCATCAACTATTAAATATACAATTGATATAACTGAATATGCATTCTCTAGTAGTTTAAATCAACTTCAATTAATTACATCTGCATTATTTGAATCTGATTCCGACAAAGGTTGTTCATCAAAAGAATTTGGATCAAATTTAAATGGTGACGATTCAAATTTTGTTAAAATTCAAATTCAAGATCATTCTTTGTATGGTAGATTCATTAAAAGAGCAATTATAGATGATAAAATTACAACTATTTCAAATACTCTATTAGATTCTTCATTAAATGTAGTTGCCTCTCCATCTGTACAACAAACATTTATTGGTATAACAATTCCAAATTACAAATCAAAGATTACCTTAGATCCTGATTTCTCAGTTTTGTTAGATAGTAATTCAGTTTCAAATGATAATGATAATTCAGTATGTAATTCACCTTCATCTGGTTTAACTACTCCACAACTTGCTGGTATCGTTGTTGGTTCAGTTGCATTTGCTGCAGTTGCTGCTATTATAGGTGCTTACTTTATCGTTCAAAAAAGAAAAGATAACAAATTCCTTTCTAAAATGAATAGTTTAAATAGTAGATAAATAAAATCATAATGTATAATATTTTTGATTTATTATTGAATTTGTTTATGATAAATTTTTCATTTTAATTGAAGGATCTAAAAAAGATTGTAATTTTAATTTTAATGCTCTTCTATGTTTAGTATAAAGCATTAATGATGATATTATTATACAAGTTGCACCAACTATAGGTACAACGATTACTACAGGTAGGAACCATTGTTTTTTATCTTCATCTGATGAGTTTGAAACACATGTAAGTTGAAATGAAGGTTTTGATACTAGTACACTGAAATCTGGATCAACTAGACAATATTCACAATGAGGAAGACGAATTGCTACAGTAATTGATGTTTCATTTTTATTTAATATACCAGATGAAATATATGTTGGAATACCATCGGATATAGCACGATTAATGAAACGACCATACAGTGTTTTACCATTCTTTGTTATACTAACATAATTTAATAATGATTGTTGATCAATATTTGAAATTTCAGCTACATCTTCTTCACATGTATGTGTATGATTATTTTCATTGTTATTTGTATTGCCATCAACTGAAGATTCCATTAACAATCTAAGTGTATTTAAACCATTTAAATATGTATAATTTGAAATTTGAACAGATAATTTTATGGAATCTTTTAATACAAGGAAATCAACACCTGCAAATGTAAAATTTGAATCCATGTTAACTTCTTGAATTTTATATGTTATCACATTACCTTGACCATTTAAATCTTGTTTGAATATATATGATTTATGAATACTTGTTGTATTATCAATTGTAACACTCCATTTACTATTCTGAAGGTTGTATTCCACTTTCACTGAATCGTATATATCAATTTCTTGTAGTTTTGTAATTGAAATTGAATATTTTGTTTTATCATTATCTATATTTGTTGTACCAGTTTCTGTATCAACTGTTGTGTTTGATTTTGTAACTGTTTCAAATATTTCTGTACCACAATCTGGTCCAACCCAATTCTTTAAAAAACATATACATATTCCAGTTCTTTGATCACATCTACCCAATGTTGAATTTGTACAATCATTTGGACATGTCATTAATGTATTATTGTATAAATACAATCCTTTACCAATCCATGAATGTGAGTTTTGTGTTACTACAATTGAATGTTGACCTGATCCTGGTCCAACTTCACATATAATTTTATCATTGGTAATTGAATGAATAAAACAATCTTGTGTACCAATTGTAACAGTTGGATTATCATGAACTGGTCCATACCATCCTATTAATGTTGAATTACCACCAAGTATATTTGAAGGTAATACAACTGATACATAATGATCCGGTATAATACATTCATCACCAAGCCAAAATGTAAAACATTCACATGATCTAGTACGTATATTACATGAACCCTGACCATGACAATTACATATACATGTTCCTGAATTTCTATCACAGTGTCCTTTACCAGTACAATCTACATCACAAGAGTAATAGTAATTTGTAAAATCTGGTAAATAAGTTACAGGGAACTCAGTATCTGGTAATCCTTTAATTTGTAATACTGTTTGCGCATCTACCAATGATTGAACTTGCTCGGTAAATACAAATAATTTACAAGTTATTGTAGTGTAATTTGTAGTTTTAATTGAACAATATGATACATCTTTAATTGATAATACAGTTTCTGTAGTATTATATTTAAATCCCATTCCTTTTATAATTAAATCACCAGTTTTTGAAACATATACTGAACTGATTACAGGCGATTGATCACTATTTGCTGATAGTGTATATTTCAAACCAGGATAAATCCAATTAAATTCAAATACACCAATATCCATACCTTGGGTATAAAATTGAAAACTTGGCTTTTCAACAATCCAATTTACACTTGGTATACTTGTGAAATAAGTTGGATCAAATCCTAATTCACTACCATATAATACTGTTCTATTTAATGTTGTATCAAATTTTAATGATGGAAATGTAGTAAATGATTTACATAGTACATCCTTTTTAACTATCATTAATACACCACTAAATGAATCAATCATTTTAGTATTACCTTTATAATGACATGTAAAACATGTTGGTAATACACCAGTTATGTAATTATTTTTCAAAACTAAACTTTGAACACTACAAAACCTTTCACTAACATTACCAGTCATTAAATTATCAGACATATCCAAATACTTTAAATTTGCAGGTATTGGTAACATTATATCTAAATTATCATTCATTTGTGAATTTTTAATTGTAATACTTTCCATTGTTGATGAGTCACTTTTGAATAAACCAGGTAATCTGTAACCACTCTTTTTAGCTTGACTTGTTATTGAAAATTCTTTTAATGAAATTGTACTTGGTAATGCGTATATATCATCAGTTGTAAATTTACCAGGACTGTTGAATGCCAATGTTTCAAGACTTGTCATATTAGAAAAATCAATTGATCCATCTGTTGGATCGTTGAAATTTAAATTATCAAACTTTAATTGTTTTAGTTGATTCATTTTTGATAAATATGAAATTGGTATATTCAAGGGTCTTGAATCACCAGTTAATTTTAAACTATCCAATATACCATTATTACAACTTGTCATTTCTTTAAATGATTCGTAATCAAATTTACCATCATTTGATAATTTAATTGATAAACTTTTCAAACTGATTAAATAATTACAATTTATAAAATTCCATGAATCAATATCCATTATTGTTAATTTTGAATTTGATGATGGTGTTAAATCGTTACTGTATTTTAATGAAATCTTTGCAGATGTACTATCTTTAATTGCCAATACAACTAAATTTGATACATAAGATAATGCAATATTACCAGTCATACCATATATTCCATTTGCAGTTATATTTAATGTATGTAAATGTGTTATTGGTTGTGTTATTGGTGGTACATTACATGCTAGCAATATTACTTTGAAATTATTATACAATGTACTATAATAAAATAATTGATCAAGTCTATAATTCTCCAATTCCAATGTTAAATATTCATTTTGAAAACATTCTAAATAACTACTTGTCAATATAAATGATGATATTAAAATATTCTTTAATTTAATATATTCAAGTGTATTACTAGTTTGATTACATTTGAATATAGTTGGATAATCTTCGCAGTAATAAGAAAACTGAGTATCATTTCTTAGTTTATAAATTCCTGAATATAAACTTTTATTAATTAAATTTGATAAACATTGTGTTTCTGATGGTATTATTAAACAGTAACCACCACCAAATAAAAATACAAATAAAATGAAATATATATATTTATACATAATAATAATAATAAACAACAAACAAAATAAAAATGAGAAAGTAAAATAAAATAAATCAAAATTCATCACAGTTTTTGCCGCAATCCCAAAAAAGATATTTTGTAAAAAGTTAAAAATGTATTATCATAATAATAATTTAAAATTTAAAAATAAATATCTTGATTTTTATTTGTCTTATGAAGGGAATTTGAAATTGCATCATTAGTGATTCAAAGGCGATAAAAGAAATGTGATACTCTTTGTTACAACATTGGTATTTATTACCTTTTACTAAAATTTGGTTCAGCTGTTTGTACGTATATTAAAAATTTCAATGAAAAATTAAAAAATAATTATTATGTGATAAAAGAATTTAGAGTGTGACATAATCGCAATGAATTTATTTTTTTTTTTTTTTTTTTTTTTTTTTTTTTTTTTTTTTTTTTTTTTTAAATTTTTCATTTTATTTTTTTTCATTTTTTTTTGAAAAAAAGCAACATTACTCTACACTGCTTTTCACAATACATCAAATTCCTCTTCTTCTCAAGATTTTTAATTCCTTCTCCATAATAAATATAGATATAATCATTTGGTTGTTATATATATAAATAATTAAAAGTGACAAAACTCAAAACACACACAAATTCTTTTTTTTTTTTCAAAATCAAAAAAAACACATAACCACTACTTTTTGTAAATGTCATAAAATTTAACGAACGAAACGAAACATTACAAAATTATAAATATATATATACAATAAACACAACACAATATACAATCACAAATATAATGAGTAGACTACTTGGTATTTTAAAATTTGGACAATCTAAATATATTTCTGCATTACATAATAGGCCTGTTATAACAAAGGTTAGTAGTAACACACAATATTGTACATTGTTTGCATATAATATCAATCAAACGCACATACTTATCATCATAATAATCATCAATATTAGGCGGCAACATCGGGGTTTTTATATTTTGTATCAGATTCATTGGTTCAAGGAATTGAAATTCAAAGAGATGGAAGTAAAAAGTATAGTTTTGGTAGATCAATAAATATGGCAATATTTGGATTTTGTGTAACAGGTCCTTTATTTCATTATTGGTATAAAATATTGGATAAATCATTCCCTAAAAAAACGACAAGACATGTTGTCATTAAAATTGTTGCTGATCAAATTGCATGTGCTCCAATATTTGATGCTGCTTTTTTCGCTGGTAAATATTACACAACACACATACACACATATATGTACACATATGTTAGCACTATACTAATATATATCATGATAATCATAATTAGGTATGGGTATTTTAGAAGGAAAAGGAATTATGGAAATTAAAGATAAAATTAAAAAAGATTGGTGGGAAACATATAGAGCAGATTGTTTTGTTTGGCCAGTTATTAATTATGTTAATTTTAAATATATATCATCTGCGAATAGAGTGACATTCATGAATTTTGGTAATATCCTATGGACTGCATTTTTAGCGAAAATGAATTTTGATCATTAAAAATATAAACAGTACATCGATCTCATCTACAAATAGTGAAAACAAACTATTAAAATTTAATAGTAGTTCAATTCAAATATAATAACCTATAATAAAACAAACACATAAACGACATTGTATATATATATTTAAAAATCAAAATAAAATAAAAAAATGTAATAAAATCAATCCAAAGACACGCATCTAGTATCAATCGTTTAATATCATTTACAATCCTTTTGAAAATTCGCTACAACAACTATACACATTGATCAAGTACTTTTAAATTAATTGATTGACTTTTATTAAATTTTTTAAATTAAAATTGTTTGGGCAACATTTCCCATTTTCTGAAAATTTTGACGTTTTTTTTTTAATTTTTTTTTTTTTTTAATTTGCTCAACAAATAACAACATTCACATATTCATATTTCAAAAGTATTGCAAAAAAAAAGAAATCAATTCAAATCAATCAAAAGGAAGCGAATAGTATGATCAACAATAATATTGTAAATAATAATGAAGATATTACATTTGTAAAAGAAAAAGTAAATATCATCATCATAACGCGCTAATGTTTTTTTAAACACACATTCACAATCACTATTGATACTAATAATGTATTTTATTAAAATAGAATTTATTTAAAGATGATATAGTACAATATCAATCACAATATTGGATTGTAGTAAGAGTAGCATGGGATCATGATAATTTAGATACCGATGTAGAAATGAAAGATGAAAATGAAATCACTGATAGTAATAATCAATTAATTGAAAAGAAAAAGAAATCTAAATTTTATTCAACTGATGAAATTGTAAAAGATAATCAAGATGGTGGTAGTAGTGTTGGTGAAAATAAAGAAGGAAAAGAAGTTGAAGGAAATGAAGAAGAAGCAGATTATGGTGAAGATGATGATGAAGATGAAGATGAAGAAGATGAAGAACAGTTACATGATGGTGATAGTGAATATGATTATTATAATTTTAAAAATAATGAAAGTGGTGTATTATTATTAGGTATTAGTAATAATGTATTGACAGAAGTTGATTATGATGCAGATGAATTATTCTTATTTGATCGTAAATTTTATCTCACAGATTCCGTTCAAAAGATAAATTCAGATTGTAAATTATTGGGATCAATTATAAATTGGGAGAAAAAGTATTTCATTGTACCATTTGAAATCATTAATACTGGTACAATCACTCAGGCTGATTTAGTCATATTGGATAAAGTACAAGACACATCCTCATTAGTGGTTGGTAGTAAAGTAACTGATTTAAATACAACTGTTGCTGGGTTAGTTGAAAGTGTATGTATATGATTTTAACAATTGTTAGTTACGTAACAATACATTTTTATTAACATGTTTGAAAATTCATTACTTATAGGTTAAATATGATTTAGAATGTTATGATACAAGTAATCCAAATAAAATTGTAAAGATAAAGAATGCAGAATCAATGGTAAATGTATTCTTTCACAAGATTTATAATAACGATGATACTTTTTGTCCTGGTAAAATCATATTTTCAAAGAGTAAAAAAAGATTAATCATTAAAAAAGTTATACCAATTGAAGCTGAGGTATCTTGGTTATATTATTTTGATAATGATCCAAAAATTATTAGTTCAACTCAACCAATTGATAAATTAAAATTATTTAGCGACAGTTATGAAGTATTTAATTGTAATGAACCAATTGTATACAAAGGTAATGTACACGTATATATTTATACTACTCATACAATAATATAAAATTTGTATTGTTTATTAATACTTATATATTTGTACAGATGTAAATGAAATAGAAAAAGGTGGTTATATTATATTAACAAAATCAAATTATTCAGTTGTATGGCAAGATGGTGAAATTACATTGGAAGAATCAACTGGGTTAATGATTTGTGATGCATTGGCAACAGATTATTTCCCTGGTCAAATTATTTGTTCATCTGGTATGGATATTGAAGATCCATATAATGATTCAACTATGAAATGGGGTGTTGTAATATCATCAAAACCAACTGAAAGAACATGTACTATTCAATGGAATAATTTAAATCATAAACAAATTAAAGAATTATCAACATCAACAACAACTCCAATTTATTTAAATACAAGCGAATATAATGGAATTGAAACATTTATTGAAAATGATGTATCAGTTTATGATATTGAATATTTTGAAGATTATAATTTTGAAGAATCAGATTACGTTTGTAAATTGGATGAGTATTCATTGAATGAACAAGCAGATATATTGGGTCAAGTTATCGGTAGAGATGGTTTAAAATTAAAAATATGTTGGAATAATGGTTTCATGGAATCTGTTTATCCATTTGAATTGACAAAAGTTGATGATTTCGATCAAGAAGATGAAGAAGAAGATGATTTCGATCAAGATGACCAAGGTTCATACGATGATAGTGATGATGCTTCGTTTGAAAAGTTTGAAGAATTTAAAGATTCATTAGTTGGTGCAATCCAAGAAGCAAATGAAATTAAAGTTGAAATTAAAAAAATTGAAAATGAAATTGAAAAACAACCTCAACAAGAAATATTACAACAAGTAGAGTCAACAACAAATTCATCTGATGAATTACCAATTCAAATTGAAAATGGGTGTGCAAAATTTGAAATTTTAAAAGAATTTGAAGTTCATAATTTTATGGAAGAAAAAGGAAATGCTGTTAATAAAAAGTTATTAAATGCAATTAATAAAGAATTTGAAATACTATCAACATCATTACCACCGGGTATATTTGTTAGAGCAAATTCAAGTAAAATTCAATTGTTAAGTGCAATGATTATTGGTCCAGCAGATACAATCTACGAAAATAGTGTATTTATATTTGACATTTATTTACCATCACAATATCCAATGGTTGCACCAAAAGTATTTTATCATAGTGTTTCATTTAAGCTTCATCCAAATTTATATGTTAATGGTACAGTTTGTCTTAGTTTATTAGGTACATGGCATGGAAATAAAAATGAAATGTGGGTACCAGATGTATCAAATTTATTACAAATTTTAATTTCAATTCAAGGTTTAATTCTTGGTTGTAAAGAACCTTATTTCCTTGAAGCTGGTTACGATACTCAAATTGGTACTCATATTGGTATTAGAAATTCTTCAATTTTCAATGAAGATTCCTATCTTCTCTCTTTGGATACCATTTTATTCTATTTAAAAAATCAACCTACAATTTTTAAACAAGTAATTAAAAATCATTTAAATTCAAAAAAACAAGATATTCTTTCTAGAATTGATCAATTTTTAAATGCCACCACAACGCCTAATAATAATGGTATTACAAGTTTATTTAGTATTAGTTTACCTCCAAATCTTGGTTTTCTAGCTCCATTAAAAAAGATTAAAACTAAAATTCAAGAATGTAATTTAATTGAATAAACATACAAATATTATTAAATATATAAATGATTGTTGTAGTTTTTATTATTATTACTTTTTAATTTGAATTAAATTATCCCATTGAGATTTATTTGATAGGTAAATTGATCTAATTGAATTCAGTGAAATTATAATTTCACTTGTTGTTGGTCTTTGTTTTGGTGATTGATGAATTAATGAAGAGTAAAGATTTTTTAATTCAATTGGGCAATTTAAAGGTAATGTTGGTCTAAGACCTTTTTTTGAATTATCTATAATTTGAAAATCATTTTTAATGAATAAATATTCACTATATGGTGTTGAATAATCTGATGTTATAATCCTGTTTATTAATTCCCAAAATACAATACCAATAGAGTAAATATCCAATTTAAATATATCATCATTACTTTTACCACTATCAGAACTACCTTCATTGTCATCTTCATCAATATTATCAGTTGATTCTGGTGAACAGTATGCAAATGTTCTGTTGTTATTACTACTGCTACTTGAATTTTGATTTATAAAATGATCACCACTTGAATTTAATACTTGGTTGTGAAATCTACTTGTGCCAAAATTTGATAATTTACATTCCCAATCTTCATTTACTAATATGTTCAAAGAGTTAATATCTCTATGAATTATAGGTGATGGTACTCTGTTATGTAATGATTGTAAACCCAATGTAATTTGCATGGTAAATTGAAAGAATCTATTCCAACCAATATCAATGGATTTATTATTCATTATATGCCATATAGTATCTCTTGAACAATATTCTAGTACCATACATAATTGTGGTTGTGTATTTTGTGAATTTGTTACAGTAGTGGTATCAGATTCTTTATTATCATCCATAATTGAAACACCATGAAATGTTATTAAAAATGGTGATGATTTTAATGATTGTAGTATTTGATATTCAATTTTAAATTCTTTATATCTAGTTGCTGAAAACACTTTAATTGCAACTTTTTTGTCTTGGTTTTTAAAATTCATTTTTCCCTGGTATACTCTTCCAAATAGTCCATTACCAATCTTTGAAATAAACTCTAATTTACTATTACAAATTTCCCACATTTTAAAATTTTTCATTGATTCTTTAACTACTTTAAAATCAACAAATTCAAATTCATTTGCTCCTTTTATAATATCTGACATTTTATAATATTAATAACAATAATAATAATTAAACAAGATAGATAAAAAAATATTTTATTGTGAATGATATACAATAATGAGAGAAAATAAAATATTAAAAATATTATTTTTTTTGTGTAAAATCAAAAATAAACACAAATAATATTGGTTTTTTATAATAATCTAATTTTAAATCATGAATCGATCACCCCCTCCATTTCAAAAAAATAAAACCACTTTATTTTTATGATAATTTACAAAAATAATTTTGGTTGTGGGGTTAGTTGATTTTTGTAAAATAAGTTTTTTTTTTTGATATTTTATTGTTTTTTTATTTGGTTTTTATTTAATTAATTTTTTAAAAAGTTATTCTCTTCATCACCAAATTTATCTCTTATTAATTGTTTTTTAGAAAATATAATGTTTGGGAAATTTTTAAAATTTCTACCAAAAATTTCCAATTCTTTTAATTTCATATAATAAGAAAATGCACCTTTTAATTTGTTTTTAATGAGGAGGTTTTACCATCATTGAAAAAGTTGAAAAATATTCTTCCTTCTGAAATCAAACCACTACTATCTGCTCTTTTTACACAACCTTCATCTTTTTCAACCAAACGTAATTGTTTAATGTTTTTATTTTGATTACAATGTGCCAATGTTACTCCAAGTTACGTTCATTTGTGTATAAAGTTGTAATGTTTTTACATTCTATTAATGGTGAAAACTTTGCATGATCTTTGATTATGAAATAATTTAAACCCAATGCGGTGAGAGATTTGTTTAATTTTAATATTTCAAACAATGGTGCAAGATCATAACTTTCCATGTGAAATATCTTGCATGACTGGTCAAATATAAACTTCTTTAATGTTGTATTTGATATTAATGAATTTCTAAGAGCATCATAACTTGAATATAATGAACTTTTTTGATAATGCTCAACTACCTGTGATTTAATGATTGGTGATTTTGATGAAATTAACGATTCCATACTGCATAGATAATTTAAATGATTAATTGATTTACTACATGCGAGAATTAAATTATCATAACTAATATCACTAACTTCTAAATTTGAGCCGTATCCAATTGGGTCAGTATGAATTTGGATTTTAATGGGTTTATATTTTGCAACGAAATTATATGAGAAATCATAATCATCTGATTCTGCAGCTTTCATTAACTTTTCTATTTGGCACAGGGGATTGCAATTATCAAAACGTAATTCTAATTTGTTTACTTGATAAAAACCATCAAATGTGAAATCAAAAGGTATAATACGAAGGACTAATTGCATCAACTATGATTACTTTTTTTAATTGCGGAATTGTTTCGTTTAAAAATGATTTCATTTTCAACATTAAATATGATGTTTCAAGACATTTTATTTCATCTAACTACCAGTCATCTAGTATTTGATAATTATCATCTTTTTGTTAATCACCTTGATTAATACTCTGCTGTAGTATTTGCATATATGATAATTTATCATTATCACTGTTATCTATTTACATAGTTCTGAATATAATTGATTATTTTCCTTGTTATAGATTTCACTAATTTTAAAGAATCTAATTTCCTCTATATCTTTATATTGAATTAATTTATATTTTATTTTTGTCACTGTTATTATTATTATTACTATCATTATCGTTGTCATGATTTAAATATTTAATGTATTGAGTTTTTAGGTAATATGAATAAATATTTGTTGAGGTGATGTGAAGTTAACAACTTTTGAAATAATTTCAATAGTGGTAATTCAAGTATTGTTTCTGATGATGATAATAATTATATATTAAATAAACTGATAATTCATTAAAAACTAATACATTTAAAATGTTTATGCTATCATTGTTTGTCATTTTTATTGTCAAAGTTTTCCAAAAAAATATAAAAAAATATGGTTTTTTTTAGATATTATTTTGTTTTTATTATTTATTTATTTATTATTTATTCTTTCTTTTTCATTTATCTCTCTTATTAACTGTTTTTTAGAAAATATAATGTTTGGAAAATTTTTAAAATTTCTACCAAATACATTCAATTCTCCTATTAATTTAAAATAATAAAACTCACCACCTTTTAATTTAATTGTTTCCAATGAAGAGCTATTACCACCATTGAAAAATTTGTAAAATATCTTTTCTTCTGATAAGATACCACTATTTGTTTTGTTTTTTTTACCTTTATATTTATCAACCAAATGTAATTGTTTAATGTTTTTATTTTGATTACAATGTGCCAATGTTACTTCTAAATTACATACGTTAGTATATAAAGTTGTAATGTTTTTACATTCAATTAATGGTGATAACGTAGTATGATCTTTTATTTTGAAATAATTTAAACCTAGTGCAGTGAGAGATTTGTTTAATTTTAATATTTCAAACAGTGGTTCTATATTTTCCATTTTTCTATAACTGATACCGATTGTATAATCATCAAATATAAATTTCTTTAATGTTGTATTTGTTGTTAATGAATTTCTAAGAGCGTCATATCTTGAATTTAATGAAAGAAGGTGATAATTTTCAATTACCAATGATTTAATGATTGGAGATTTTGATGATATTATTGTCTCCAACGTATAACTACTACATAGATAATCTAAATGAGAAATTGATTCAAGTGATTTACCACATGCACGAACTAAATTATCATAACTAGTATTATTAACGTGGAAATTTGTATCTTCTCCAACTGGTGCAGTTTTAATTTGAATTTTAATGGGTTTGTATTTTGCAACGAAATTAAATGAAAAATTATAATCTTCTGATTCAGCATACCCTGAACCTTCACTTGCGGAAGAAATTGGTGGGAGGTAATCATCAGCTTCCCAATGTAAATTTAATTTATTAACTTGATAAAAACAACCAAAAGTGAAATCAAATGGTATAACACGGTACGGTTTCATTGCATCGACTATAATAACTTTCTTTAGATTTGGACACGTTTCGTTTAAAAATGATTTCATCCTTTTTAGCATAAAATATGAAATTTCACAACATTTTATTTCATCTGACCACGACCCGTCCAGTTGTTTATAACTATCATCATGTTGTTCATCACCTTGATCAATACTCTGTTGTAGTATTTGCATATATGATAATTTATCATTATCACTACAATCTATTTTACATAGTTCTGAATATAATTGATTTTCCTTGTTATAGATTTCATTAATTTTAAAGAATCTAATTTCTTCTATATCTTTGTATTTTATTAATTTATATTTATAATTATTATTATTGCTGATATGATGATTTATATATTTAATGAATTGAGTTATTTTAGGTAATATGAATAAATGTTTATTGAGTGGATGTGATGTTATTAAATTTTGAATTATTTTAAAAGCAGATTTTGAAATTAAAGATAATTCAAGTATTGTTTTATATGATGATAATGAATTATATATTAAATAAACTGATAATTCATTAAAAACTAATACATTTAAAATGTTGCTTATACAGTCATCACTATCTGTCATTTTCTGATCATGATTTTTTTTTTTTTTTTTTACAGATTAATTTTATTTTTTGTTTTTTATTTTTTGTTTATTAAATATTTTTAAATTGAATATTCTTTAAAGTTCCAAATTTAGTAACTTTGAAATCTCCGGTATTATCATCGATAATATTCAATTCTAATAAATCATCAAATGATTTACTGTATAAACCAGGTAATTGATCATCGAGGAATTGTAATATTTGAGAGAATTGTTTAATTGGGAAATCAATTAATTGGTATTCTAATAAATCTTTATTTGATATAGTTGATGGATTGTCTAGTATTTGATTATGCTTTTCCAATATTAATTTATTTAATTCTTTGGCATGTTTGTAGAGTACGTCTTTTTTATCACATCTTGGTATATGTTCACAAAATTGGTAGCATATACTATTGAAACCACGTAATGCATATTTCAATATTCTACTATAAGAATGTGTCAATGTTTTAATTGATATTAAATTTGTTCTTCTTTGTAATGCTCTAAGTGACCTAGTATGTAAATATACATTACTACCATCATAACAACTTGATATACAATCTATATCATGAAATAGTATTTGTTGTTCAATTGATTTTGATACCAATATAATTAATTGAATTACTCTATTTGTTCCAAGTTGGTTGTTGTTGTTATCATCATTTGACGGTAGTATACTAATTGAATTTGGTGTTCTTACTAGAATATAATCTTTTCCTTGTGATATTAAATTATCAATTATTTGATTTGCAACTTGTTTTAATTTTGTTTTAGCATGTTCTAATGAAGTTGATACTATTGAAATATCAATATCTGCACGATAGTATGGTGATTCTGGATGTGATTGTTTATCATTCATTGTTTTAATGAATTGATGATCGGGATATACTAATTTTGAAATTCCTTTTAATAAATAACGTGGTAATGGTAATTTTAAAATCAACCTTTCAACAGCCATCATATTACAATATTCTCGTATAATTTGATTTGTAGGGAACGCTTCTAAACAACATAATACACCACCACCATATACAACCACTTTAGTTTTAATTTCATTACCATTTGAATCACATTCCATTGATTCCCATTCTGTTCCATCCAATAAATCATTTGTATAAAGTGAAAATGATTTATTAAATATATCAATTGAAGGTACTACTGAATATGATCCAATTTTATAAGTTGTATTACCATACCATCTATTTTTAATACTATATATAAATGGATGTTCAAATGATTCATATTCATCAATTATATCTAATTTGAAATCATACTTTTCTTGATTTAATGTGTAGTTGTCTTTTTCATTATAAACTTTGATTACTCTGTCTTCTTCCTCTTGGTTTTGATATATTCTATCTTGTTGTTTTTGATGTAATGATAATAATTCACTTCTATTATAAATATCCATACCATTAATAACTGAATTATCAAATGATTCTTTTATCCACTTTAAATATTGTGCTTCTTCTATTTGTTTAAATTTAAATAACATGTTTTCACTGTTTATACATTTTGATATTTCGTTTATATATTGTTGATTATTTAAATAAATTAAAAATAATTTAAAGATTTCACATGCTTTTGATATTTTATTACTATTATTGGGTGCCTCATTATTTAATGTTAATGTGAAATAATTTATTAAATTCATTATAAAGTTTATTATATATTGTTGTTGATCCTGTTGATCTTGTTGCTGTAATTGTGTGATATTATCCCTATAATTTATTGATAAGAATTTACAAAAATCTCTATGATCTATAATATTATCTTGTTTTATTTCATCTTTTTGTTGTTGGTGTTGTTGGTGTTGTTGCTGTATGAATAAATAAATTTGACTTTTTAATTCATTATCAAATTTTGATATATTAATTTTCATTTCTCGTTATTTTGAAAATATGTTCAAAAAAAAAAAAAATGAAACTGAAAAAAGTAAAAAAAAATAAAAAAAAATAAAAAAAAATAATTTGAGAAATAAAAAACATTTTTATTTATTTATAAATACATAAGCATAATTATTCAAAAAATATCATAAAAACCAAATTTGTAATTCATTTCTTTTTTTTTAGAAATTTTAAAGAATAACAAAGATTTTTTTTTTTCATTTTTTATTTTTTGTTATTTGTTTTTCAATAAAATGAAAGAAATAAAACTAAATTGGTTAATATTTATATATTTATATGAATATTTGGCATTAAATATAACATTTACAGAAATATTAGAATTATCTTTAATTTCAAAGAGTACATTTAAATTATTTCAAAATTTTTCAACACATCGTTCACACGAATTAGGAATTATTTTCCAAAGCGATTGTTTGGAAAATTATATAAAGAATGAAGAAAATGAAGAATTATACAAGTTCAAATTAATTCAATATAAAGAAATTAAAAGAATTAAATTACAAATTAAATATAATCCATTAAAATCAATGAATATATTTCATTTAAAATTACATAAAAAGATAAAAGAAAACCTTATTCAAAGATGTCCATTATTAACAAGTGTGTTGGTAATGAATAAAATTGATGCAATTTACTATGGTCATGAAATTAGAAATAAAAAAGGTATAAATGAATATTATGATTATACAGAGAATGGGTTTTACAAATTTCAAACACTTGTTATGTTTATTGGTAGAGTTGAATGGTCACCTGTATCTGATAGAAATGAAAAAAGATCAATTGATAGATCAATGTATAGAAAATCTTCATCTTTTAAATACAATTTTAATTTCATAAATAATTATAACCCATTAAAAGTACAAATTAAAAGTGATTATGAAATTAGTGAATGTATGTCACTATTAAATTGTAATAATTTATTAAATTTCAATGAAATAAAATCAATTAAATTTATAAAACATAATACACCTAATAGTTTCATTGAAAAATTAACTCAATTATCAAATAGTTCAAGTAAACCAATTAATATAGAATCATTTACTATGTGTTACTCATTACCAAATACAGAAGATATTGTAAAATCATTTTCATGGATACAAACAGAATATGCATCAACATTATCCAAATTAGTTATAAATTCAAATAAAGAATGTAACAACTATATATCTGATGAAAAACAATGTATAAATTTCTTAAAATGCATTTCAAATTCATCCATTACTACATTGGGATTAAATATATTTAAAATTAATAGTCAAAAATTCATTGAACCATTATCAAATAGTAGAAATATAACTAAATTAGAACATACAAATTTAGAAACTATAGAAAGTAATTTACCAATTTATCTAAATCATATATTCAGTGATTACAATAACAATATAAAAACATTTAAATTTACAATATTGGATATTCAAATAAATTCAAATTGGTTTGAAAATACAATTACATTATTTTTCAATAATATTTCCAAAAACAGTAATATTGGTTACAATTTAATAATTTCAATTAAAATGGTATCATATTTAAAAAGTTTTAATGAAGTTAAAGAAAATGTAGAATCAATTTATAAATCAAGTAATAGTTATACCAAAAACGATATTATTAATTTAATAATTAAAAATAAAAATGAATGATCAATAGTTTATTATTATTATTATAATGATTTACAATTATCTTTTAACCAAGATATTGCTTTTTGATTATTTGTTTTTTCTAATTGTGGACCAACTTTATCAAGGATTTCCAAATGATATGCATTTATGAAATTGATTTCATCTTTTGAGAGTAAATCAATGTTTATTAATTTTCTTTCATATGGTACAAGGGTGATACTATCGAAACCAATGAATTGACCATTGTTAAATTGAGTTGTAACTGGTGCAACAACCATAACGTTTTCAATACGAATACCGAAATTACCAGATTCATAGTAACCTGGTTCATTAGTTAATGTCATACCAGCTTGAAGATTTGTTGGATTAGCAATTGCACGATATGAAATACCTTGTGGTCCCTCATGAACATTGAGGAATGAACCAACACCATGACCAGTACCATGTGCATAATCCAAACCTACATTCCAAAGTGCAGTTCTAGCAATACAATCAATATCACGTCCATTAACACGATTTGGGAAACGTAATGCACCCAACCCGATATGACCACGAAGTACACGTGTATAACAATCAATTTCATGTTGAGTTGGTGTACCATAATGAAGTGTTCTTGTTACATCAGTTGTACCATCAAGATATTGACCACCACTATCAACTAAATACATTCCTTTAACAATGGTTGCACATTTAACTGGATCTGGTTTATAATGAATAATAGCACCATTGGCATTTATAGATGAAATGGTATCAAAACTTAACGAAACAAAATCTGATTGTTCACGACGGAACAATTCTAATCTTTCACTTACTGTATACTCTGTATGATTGGTAACTTGTTTTTCAACGATCTCCTCTTGCATCCATGATAAATATTGAATTAATGCAACTGCATCACGAACATGTGAATTTTTCAAACCTTGAATTTCTGTTGCATTTTTAATTGCTTTTGCAAGTAGAATTGGATTGATCTTTTCAATCAAATTATCAGTGGATACACAATTGTAAAGTGCAACACTTGAACGTGGATCAATCCAAATACGTTTACCTTGAGAGTTTGCTTTACCAAGATATTCAAATACATTGTTGTATGATTGAATTGTTGTATGTTTTGGTAAATTACCATCTTGAACTACCTTTTGTAATTTTGATCCCTCTACAAACAATACCAATTCTTCCTCTTGTTTACCAATTACAGCATATGATAAAAATACTGGATTAAATGTAATATCAGATCCTCTTAAATTAAATAACCATGCAATTTCATCCAATGCTGATACAACCATATAATCTGCATTTACTGATTTCATTTCATCTCTAATTTCTTTTAATTTCAATTCTGATGATTTTCCACTATACTTTTCTTGTAAGTAAAATATTGGATTCTTTGGATACTCTGGTATTTCCTCTTCATTTTTGAATGCTTCTCTAACAAGATCAATTAAATTTTCACTATCATCAAATTTAATTTCAATTGATTTACCTTTTGCCAATGTTGATTTCATATTATCATATAATCCTTTTGATAATAATCTACTGTCAATACCAACTTTATTTTCATTTTTTAAGTTCTAAATATATAATAAATAAATAATTATTAGTATATGTATGCATATGTGTACATGTACATGTGGTTTATAATTATATTATAACATACAGAAGATAACCATTCTTGAATTGTTGGTTCACCTATTACACGATCTTTCATAATTTTCCAATTTGATTCCAATTCATTTTCAGCTTGAAGCCAATAACGACCATCAGTCCATAATAATTGATTATCAAGCGTTACAACAGCACAACCAGCACTACCAGTAAATCCACTAATGTATTCTCTTCTTTTATCTCTAACTGTAATATATTCACTTTGATGTGCATCTTCACTTGGTATAATATAAGCAGATAATGATCTTTCAACCATTAATGATCTTAATTTCTCTACTTTTTGATTAATTGTTACTTTTGTCATTTTATTACTACTACTATAATTTCTAATAAAACTAGATATTATCTTTTGCATATAGTGTATAAAAAAAAAAAAAAAAAAAATTAAAAATTTGGAGTAAATTAAAAATGCAAATGAAAAAAAAAATAAAATTTCTTCATAAATTTCTTATTTTGTATTATTTTTCGGAAATTATTTGTATATATTTTATTTTATTTTAAAAAAAGAATTAAATATTATTTTTTTCTGTTATTATTGTTACTGTTGCTGTTGGTTGGTTTAGTTTGATCATCTAATTTAATTATTGGTAATACTTTTTCTAGGTTTTCTTCAGCTTCTTTAATTGCTTTTTCAAAACTTTGTTCAGCTTCTAACTTTATACTATTAAATGTTTTATCAAATGAAGCTAATGAATCTTCAGTTTCTTTTTTAACTTTAATAATTGTATCTTCCATAATCTTTCTACCTTTACCAGCATTTGCAACAAAACGATCTAAACAGAATGACTCCATTTTACGAGCAACACCAAATATCGAAGATGTAACAGTTGCTTCTTGTGTAAATAATGTCCATTCTTCATTATCTGGATGTGGTTCATATGTACAGATTTCATCTACACCCAATATATTTGTAAAGTTTAAATTTTTAGTTTTTAATGTCATTATTTTATTTCTTGGGTCTACAATTGTCTCTTCATAAAATAAACATTCACCTGATCCCAATATTGATTTTAACCATGCTGGTGTATTACCTTTACATATAATTAATTTTGTACATTTTAATATACCTGTTTTTGGATCTAATTCTTTTGATAGTATATCTACACTTAATACATCGGGTCTTTCAGGTGATGGATATTTTCTCCAACTTGCTGTTGATGCATCTGACCATAAATGTCTGAATTGTACATATAGTATTAATATTTAAATTCTTTCTTAACTATATAACAAAAAAAAAAATATCATATCACATGTTCACTTTTTTTCTGTGTGAATTATCTTTTTTTTTTTTTTTTATATGAATGTGCGTAAACTTACTTGTATGTATGCTTAATAGTTTCAAATAAAGGCATTTTATTTATTTATTGTATATATATATAGTTTATAATTTACTAAATTGTTTTACTATATTTTTAAAAGTGTGGGGTTTGTAATATTATGAAATTATTTTTATAGTATGTGGTGTATTGTTATGTTTGTATGTATTGTTTTTGTATTTGTATTTGTATTTGTGTTTTGTTTTAATGCACTATGATTTCAATTAAGAAGGTATAGTGTTGAATGCAGTAAAGAAAATATATCTTTTTAAAGTAATAAAAATAACATTAATTAATTTATTTGTTTAAATTGTATTTCTTGAAGGAAAAAAAAAAAAAAAAAAAATTTGCAAAAAAAAAAAAATTTAGTGTTTGCAATTTTAATATATTTATATGTGCAATCTCAGTCAATTGACATAATTGTTGTTCAAAGAAATAGTTTTTTGAAATAAGAGTTCTATTTATTTTATCCAAATTTTATCCTATATACAATATTAAATTACTATTTTCGAAAAAAATAAATAATGCGACATGCACTTTTGTTTTTTAATTTAATTTAATTTTCTTTTTTCTTAATTAATATTTAAAGAGAATATAAATGTTATTTGTTATTGTTATAGTATTTATATGTTGTGTACACATGATTTTATTATCTTTTAACAGTTTATAAACGAACTTTAGGCTAATTGGATATTTTTTTTTTCAAATAACGTATCGCGAAAAGATATTGATTTTTTTTTTTTTTTTTTGAAAAAATACACTGACATTTTACTGCATACATTTTTGTATGATCATTAAGATTCTAAATATTTATAAATACAACACAACACACAATTATAACATATAACATATATAATATCAATAGATCTAGATTCTATAGTCTCTCTTTATTATCTACAAATCTTAAATCTCATCACACACATACCCACACAAATTTAAAAAATAAAAAAATAATATCTCATTCGTTCTTGTGTTAATAATTAAATATCAATAAAAAAAAATAAAAAATACATACATACTCGCAACCCCCATAATAAAAAATAAAAAAACCAATTTAATTAATTAATATTCTTTCCACTCTGTAATAATAATAAAATAATAATAATAATTGTACTTGTAATAATAATAAACATAAAATATAAAATAATATAAGATGTCAGTTTTAAAAGGATCATTAAAATTACCATCAGCACCAAAATTAGATAAAGTTAGAAATATAACTAAATTTCCTGTACTAGTTGAAGGTGAAGTTGTAACAAACTATGCACAAAAAGATATCAGACCATTATTTTTGAAATTATCATATCCAATATTCATTGATCTTTCCGAAGGAATATACCTTTTAGAAAGTGATGATTTCATTAAATCAATTACAAATGTTGTAAAAGAGTATGTTAATAATATTATTATGTAATGCATTGTGCACAACACACAAAACATAATTACTAATTTTATTATTATTGTACAGACTAAATTTATCATCAAATTCATTAATTGAAATTAGTTCATTAGCACATTTAACCAAATTAAAAAGACTGATATTAAATAGAAATAATTTAATTGATTATTCAGTTCAAGGATTAACATCATTGGAATATTTAGGATTATGTAATAATAGATTAGATCGTATTACCGATATGTCAGATTGTAAAAAATTGGTAAATATTGATTTATCAGGAAACAGAATTTCAGGTGAAGGGTTTGAACATTTATCAAAATTAAAATCATTAAAAGTGTTAGATGTATCAAGTAACAGTATAAATTGTTCATTATCAGATTTTCAAAAAAAGATATTAGATCCTTTAAAAAAATCAAAAACATTGGAATATCTATCATTTGAAAATAATATGATTGAAAAGAAATATGAAGAGTTTAGATTATTCGTTATAAATGAATTACCAAAATTGAAATACTTAAATTGGGTATTAATTACAAAAGATGAAAAAACAAAAGCTTCAAAATTGGATTCTGATGGATTCTTTACAAAACAATTAAATCAACCACCAATTGTACCAATTGTTCAAATGGTAACAACTACAACAACTACAAGTAGTAATAGTCAACCAATTACAAATACAAACATTCAATCATCACCAACTATATCAGGATCACCTTCATCAAGTGGTAATAGATCAAGTGCATTTGTACAACGTAAACCATCGGTTGGTGCAAATTTAATGCCAAAATTAACAAGTTCATTAAGTAGATCATCAGATTTATTTGCTACCCAATTTGGTAATGGTGGTAGTGGTCAACAACCATCAGTTCAAACACCAGCATCTCCTTCATCACCTGCTACTACAACTGTATCGATTCAAGATGTACCACAAAGTATGTTTGTTTCACCATTTGATTTACAACAATCTAAAACATTG
Organism: Dictyostelium brefeldianum; assembly: GCA_013375695.1. Classification (NCBI taxonomy): domain Eukaryota; phylum Evosea; class Eumycetozoa; order Dictyosteliales; family Dictyosteliaceae; genus Dictyostelium; species Dictyostelium brefeldianum. The sequence goes on along the minus strand of JABXES010016216.1, from coordinate 19,959 downwards.
AGTGGATCAGTTGATGGCGGTGCGGGTACTAGTAATAGTAGTGCAGTAGCAGCAACAACAGCATCTCAAATACTATTGGAAATTAAACCAACTAATCAATTAACTAAACAAGAAACTGAAGATTATATGGATATATTGCTAAACGAATTACAACCAGCAAATGGTAGTGTAGGTTATAACAATTGTGATATACCAACTACATTTGTATCGGTAATTGATCAAAAAGTATACTTGGATTTACTATATCGTGCAATTGTTGAAGATGCAATCTCTGACGAATTAATTCAAGAATGTAATAGAGAATCAACTACCACCAAGAACAACACTTCATCATCATCATCAAGATCATCATTAGAAATTGTTATACCAGATGATGATTTCCCACCAGTAGCAGCTACTGCAACACCAGTAGTTTCAACTTCAATTATCAACATGCCAGATGATGATGAACAATTATTGAATATGCCAGATGACGATGAAGAACAATTACAACCAATTGTAACAGCTAATCAAATTGTATCATCAACTACATTTGTACCACAAATGGTAACTAAACAATTATCAAAAGAATCTTTATTAGCAAGTATCGTAGTTGAACAACCATCAAATAATGTTGAATCACCACAACAACCATCACCACCATTACAATCTGTAGTTGAAGAGAATTCATCAGTTGTAAAACCAACTTTGGCCACATTGGAAGAAACAATTGAAAGCGTTGTAACTAAACCACAAACAAATAGTACACCAATGAATAAACAAACTTCAGCTAAAGATATTTGGATGAAAATTGATCAAAATACCGCTACTACAACCAGTACCACAACCATCAATACTACTAGTGCGACACCATCATCACCACAAATTCCAAATAAATTGGTACCAAAGAGATTACCATCACAAACAAATGTATTACCACCAAATCAAACTGTATTAAAACCTGTTGCCAACAACACAAACCCTACTACACCATCATCACCACAATTTAAACCAATGTCCAAACCAATGGGTGTAGCACCACCATTAAAACCAATGGCCAAACCAATTAGTGGATCACCAACCGGTTCGTCACCATTAATGAAACCAATGGCAAAAGTTGCACCAACAACTCCATCTTCACCAACTGCTAAACCATTAATGAAACCAATGATTAAAAAAGCACCTGAAATTTCATTATCAACACCATCACCATCGCCAGTTATTGAAACTCCACCAACCAATACCGTCAAAACAACAACACCAATTTCAAATTCATTTAATTCCCAATTTGATAAAGCATTAGCAGATATTGATTCATGGGGTATTACTGCTCCAACTACTCCACCAACAGCACCAGCACCTGTTAAACCAGTTATTCCACAAGATTTATTATCAAATATTCAAAAAGTTGAATCACAAAGTGAAAAAGTTGAAAATGCTACATCAAAATTAGATGAAATGATTATGCAATATCAAAATCCAACTGTTGAACCACCATCACCAACAAACACAAAAAAACAAGTAAATTCAAAACCAGTTGAACAACCACCAGTATTTGTTCAACCAACACAAACAGTTCAACCGACTCAAACTCAATCATTTACAATTAAACCACAATTACCAAATTGGATTGTACCAAATGATGAAATTCAAGTTGGTAGTAAGTTGGGTATGGGTAATTTTGGTGATTGTTTCCTTGGTAATTCATTTGGTATTCCAACAGTATTAAAAAAATTAAGAACACAAAGATTTACTGATCAATTTTTAGGACAATTTAAAAATGAAGTAATGCAAATTAGAGAATTACAACATGAAAATTTAGTACCAGTTAGTGGTTGTTGTTTAGAAAATAACATTTATATTGTACATCCACAATATGATGCAAATAATTTAACAAACATTTTATTGGAATCACCATCATCACAACCAGTATCAAATGAATTTATTCATCGTGTTGCATTGGGAGTATCAAAAGCAATAACATATTTACATCAATATGATGTAATTCATCGTGCATTAAAATTGAATAATGTATTAATTGAACGTTCAACTGGTAATGTACTAGTACGTGATTATGCTTTTACATTTGTTAAAGATGGTATATTGAAAACTGGTCAACAAGGTAGTCCATACTTAGCACCTGAATTATTTGGCACCTCCTATGACTCAAATTGTGATCAATTCTCATTTGCAATGATCTTGCTTCAATTGTTTACACGTCAACCTATTTTCGCTGATATTCACTCTTCAAGAATAACCGATACAATTCTCAAAGGTGTTCGTCCTGATATTCCAGATTCAGTTCCAACTGTATTCAATCGTTTAATTCGTGCATGTTGGAATAGTGATCCAACTGCCAGACCATCATTCCTCGTTATAACTAAAATCCTTTCTCAACCTTTCCAAAGAATTTTCGCTCTCTCCCCTTCTGCAACAATCACTAAACCAACAATTTCATCTGGTAATGGTAGTTCAATTATTGATGAACAACAACAACAACAACAACAAACCAATAACACAGGCAATGGTCAAGTTAAACATCAATTTAATGAAACTGGTGATTTAAATAGAAAGATGATAATTGTATTGGAAAGAATTGTATCAATGTTATCAAATCAACCACTTACAATGGATTCAGTTAAACGTGCATTAAAGGCATTGGAAAATTTAAGTTCACCAGAGAATCATTCATCAATGGTTGGAATTGGGTTGATGAGATCATTATGCTACATTAGTCATTTAGTTGACATTGAAGAACAATTACTACGTGTAATTTATTCATTGTGCATCAATGAACAATTATCAAATGAATTTATAATGACAGGTGGTTTCACTCCGTTATCACGTTGGGTTGCATCATCAAATTCAACTATTGCATTATTAGCAATTAAATTAACAACAGTGTTATCTGATGAACAACATTTAACTCATGTTAGAACAACAGGTATTCTTACAACTTTAACCGGGTTGCTCTCACCACAAAATAATAGTGAATTAATTACAACTCAATCTGTTGGAGCAATGTCACGTATATTAATAAATGAAGATAATCAAAATTCATTTATTTCATTGGGTGGTGTTTCATTGTTATTGCAATTACTTGCAAGTGATAGTAATAGTTTATCAATGAGAGCGTTATTGGCATTATGTTGTTTAATTTCAAATCAACAATGTAAATCACAATTACATAATGCTGGTATAGTACCAAAATTGTTACAATTGTTATCATCACCTCAAAAGTTGTTGGTATTACATTCATTGAAAGTAATTGAAACAATGTCTAAAGATTTAGAATTTAGAAAGATATTAATTCAACGTGATACAATTGTTGAATTGGTAAACTTACTTACAGTTGGTCACGATGCAGATACAATTTCATCTATTCTAGTGTGTATTGGATCATTACTCAAAAGTCAGTTGTCATATGATTCATTTTATTCATGTAATGGTGTATCAATATTAATTCAATTTATTAGTTATAATCAACAAACTGATATATTGGATTCATTATTCCCATTGTATCAACAATTAATTAATCATGAACCATCAAGAGTAATTCTTTGTTCAACTATACCACAATGTGTTGAAATATTATCAAATTCAAATTGTAAACAATCAATTGTAATTTCAATATTGAAATGTTTAATTGGATATGCTACTCATCCAAATTATGGTATTGATGCAGTTGAACAAACTACATCGATTTCAGTTGTATCAACATTACTATTACGTAATGATTCAAATTTTGATATTAAAATTAATTGTCTTCGTTTCATTGGTTCCCTTGCTAAAGTTGGTAAATTAGTTTCATTGGATGTACACATTATGGGTATATTACAAATACTAGTTAGTAATTTACAAGATTCAAATTCTGTATCTGTTGAAAATGAAGTCATATCAACAATATCTTGGTTAGTGTCATCACCTGATTGTAGATCAATATTATTGCAAAAGAATGTATTACCAATGTTAATTGCATATCTATCAAATAAACAACAATCCATTGAAATCACTGAAAGATTAATTTGGGCAATTTCATTTTTTGCATTGGATGAATCTGCTCAATCCATTATGAGAGATAGTTCAAAATGTATGGAATTCATCGTTAGTTGTCTCGACAGAAATGAAGAAGTTTTCAAAACATTATCCATTAAAACTGTTTTGATCTTGGTTCAAAAGAAAATAAATCATCTAGCTTTAAAAAGAGTTGGTGTTGATTTCCAATTACAAGTATTACAATCTTCTTCAAATAGATCAATTCAACTTGCTTCTAAAAAAATTTTATTAATGTTAGAGTAAAAACAATTATTTAAACATATTTAAAAAAATAAAATTGTTATAAAAAAAACACCCTTTCACACACTCAAAAAAATTTATTTTTTATATATATAGTATACACTATACATATGCGTATATTTTTATTTTTATTTTTTGAAAATGATATATGAGTGGGTGAATATGTGTGTGATTTTTTTTTTTTTTTTTTTAATTTTTTTAATTAATTATATTATTGGACATATATGTATTAAAAATTCAAACGCTTTTTATTTTTTTTCATATATATAAATTTTTATATTCACATAAATAGATAATAAATAGTATTATCACACTCTAATATGGAAACTATACATTATTCATTAAATTTAAATTATGTTGAAAATAATGAATATAATATTCATTTTTTCAACTACAAATTAGAATATAATAGTAAATTCCCAAAGGAGTTGGATAACATATTAGCGCCATATGAATTTTATAGAATTATAGATACTCTAAATTCAAAACCAAGTGTTAGACCACATTTTTTCATAATATTATTATTACAATCAATTTCTTTATATGTAGCATTACAAATTATGGTATTGACAAATAGTGTAAATAGAAACAGTTGTAGTGTATTCTTTTTATTTGTATTACTACATTTAGTGAATGCATTGATTTTATTTGGTAAATGTATATATGTAGGTATTGTGGTTATAATTAGTTTAATAATATTATAATAATTTACTAATTTTATAGCAACAGCAATCATATAAACAAAAAAAGTTTTTAAGAAATTTAAATAATCAATTCTTATTTAGAGATATTAAATTTTCAAATAAATTTGATGAAAGAGGAAACATATTTACTATTTCATTCCTAGGTAGATTTTTATTTTTAATAGTTCCATTTTTTATTCAATTAAATATAATTTCTGATACCCATTCATCAAAATATATTTATTTGGTTGGTTATATAGTTGCTTCAATTTTCATTTTAATATTAATAAATATTATGAAAACTTTATTTGTAGGTATTAATTTTATTCTATTATATAATATATTTAATATATGTATATACTAATATAAAGATTGGTATTATTACAGTTATTTTCAAAATATAAAGATTGTTTTATATCAAATGATCAATCACAAGAATTTGATAAATTATTTTTAATGGAATCATTTATTATTACATATACAAGAAATACAAATTCAAATTCATTAATTTCATTTGATTTGTTAAATACACCAGGTAACATCATTTCATTTGAAAATTTACCATTAATAAAAAAATAAAAAATTATATAACTATTTTAATAAACAATTGTTACCTGTAAGCTATTTTTATTGTATTACATTTCTAATTTTGTTGTTGTTGTTGTTGTTTGTGAGTTGGAGTTTTAAAAGACAATGCCTCAATTGACAATATTTGAGATTGATATTCAGAGTCATCAAAATTTACAATTTTTACATTTGACATTATTTCAACTAAAAATGATGATATTTGATGTTTGCACTGCAAAGTTTATGAATGTGAGTTAGTAATTGCATAAATATAATATAACTGTGCAGATCATGAAACATACATATACAGAATCTGATTTTAAAAGAACTGAAAAATTGAATGATGGACAACTACAATAATCGCCTTGCATTAAACACATATATTTTGATCCTTTTCTACCTTCAACAACATAAAAATATCGATTTGACGGTTGAAATACATACTTTGTAATTAATCCTTTATCAATAATCTCTAATGATGCAAATATAGATTGATCAAATATATAATATAAACTTAATAATGTTTCTTCTGTAACTGTACAAATTACCCAAATTTCATTAATATTTGTGTTGTGTTATATAAAAAGTTATAATTTAATGATTGATAATACATACTGATGTTTGTTTTATTATTTTCAAATGTTTTCTTTAAAACTTCTATTAATTTTAATGTATTTCCATCTAAATTCATTGTTATCACATGTTGTTGTGTTTGTCATAACAATTTAAAAATGAAAAAAAAAAAAAATCAAAAAAAACAAGTTTTTTCAAAGAAATACAAAAAATTAACAAAAAAAAAAAAAAAAAATTTATATGTGAATTTCGAATTAATTTTGTTTATTTATTTTTTACTTTTAAAATATTGAATTATAAAGCAATTATTATCATCTATTGGCTGTTTTAATTGTTTTTCTAAAAAGCTATTGTTTTCAATTATATTTAAATTTAAATTATTAATTAAGTAGACAACTGTTCCAATTTGATTATTACTAATTGAAGATTTAAATAATGAATTTAGAAAAACACTTTTAGTATCTTTTGAGAATAATTGTTTTACAGAAGATGAATAATTTGAAGATAATAAAAATGAATAGAAATTTATAAAATTACCAAACTGAGTTGATAATAATAAAACTTCTTTAACAATTATTAATTTAATATTGTTGTTAATTGTTGGATCATTGATTATATTATTTAAAATTTGGGTATCATTTCTATTTGAAATTTCTTTACATAAATGAGTAAAACTAGGTATTGGTGATTGTTGTTTCTTTGATGTTGTTGGTTCAAAATTAAATTGATTTTGAATTTTTAATAATAATGAAAATAAATTTGTTAAATCATTATTTAAATAATGAATAAATAATTGAATTGATAATAATGATGCATCTGAACTGTATTTTTCTTGGTTAAATACATTTGGATATTTATCCATTAAAAATGAAATTTGATCAATTGTACAATTACCTAACGGTGCACCAGAAGGAGTTTGATATAATTTAATATGTTTTTCAAATTGTACATTTGTTACACTTAAAAATGATTTAAAATCATCAAATGGTATTTCTTGTGTTTTAACTGATAAATAAATTGATTCAATGAATTTCTCTTGAATTTCAATTGTAAAATCTTTCCAATTTTCAAAAATGAATTGATACTTTTTGAATGATAATGGATATTGTGAATGAATTCTATTAACTACATCAAATTGGATTGGATTATTTAAAAATTGGTAATAATCATTTGTGTAATTTGATTTATAATGGTTTGCCAATTTATAATCGTATATAAATAACATTAATCTTTCATTACTTTTAATATCATACTTTTGAAACATATCAAACATTTTAATTGCATCTTCTTCATTTTGATTATAACTACCATTGTATTTAATATATTGATATGGTGGTGAATGATTAACGAAATTTGATTTTAATTCGCTACATAACATTTCTAATACTTGATAATTATTATAATCTAATGCAGTACTTAATACTCCATCAACATTTTCCCAATTGTTTCTATCCCAATCTGGATTTACAATTAAATTTTTAAAATATGTGTAAACTTTATCCAATTGATTTGAAGGGAATTTTTTTGTGTAATAATGTAATTCGATATCATTTGCATCTTCCCAATTTTCATCTAATGGTTCATCTGTCACTGGTCTTGCACCAATTGCTAATCCATGGTATTTCTCTTTATAATATTCATAATTTAATAATAAACTACAACTTTTTGAAATTGGTGTAAATTTAATAAACATTGTAAATAATGATTCTACAATTTTATCATCTTTTGAAACACTGAAAACTAGAGTATCTAAATAATCACCACTACCAGTACCATTATCAATTTGTAATAATTGTTCTTTAATTTCGTCAAGTTCATTTTTTGATATTGTTTTAAATTGTTCCAATACATATGAATTTTTATTTTTGTTTCCAACTTTTTTAAATCCATTATCCAATGTTTGAGATTCTATATACTGTTTAAATTGATCTTTTAATATATTTGCAATATTACAACATTTTAATAATGTCCTAATTGGTAAACTTGATATTTGAAAATCAAATAATTGTTCAATTTCAGGTAATTGGAATTTTGATGGATTTGGTGGCACAATTTCAAGTTGATCAACTAAATATTCAATTCTTTTAATTGCTAAATCCAATTCTTCATAATGATATATCTTTATTGCAACAGTCCATAAAGTTTCAATATGATTTTCATTTGATTGTATTTGATTTTTAAATTGTTTTAATAAATAATTTGCTATTTCAAATGAACCAATATCAATTGATTGAATAAATGTTGTTACAGTTGGTACATGTTTAAAATGATTTATAAGTGTTTCCAATACAGCAACGTTATCATATTGAATTGCCATTTGTTCAATTTGATTCAATGATGATTTTATATCACATTCTGGTAATAATTGAAATTGTAATTTATAATTATTAAATAAATTGAGAAAGAATTTACCATCATTTTTAAATACACTAAATATTGAATCTCTATGATATGTAATTGATTTTTTATTATTATTATTATTGGTGGTAGTGGTTGTTGTTGTGTTGTTTATATTATTTTCATATTTTAAATTTGATAATATTTTTTGTTTTCTTTTACCAACATAATTAAATGATAAATTATCTCCATTGTAAACTTTAGTTTCCAACATTTTTAAATGTCCATTTTCTATCATATATTCACAATTGTTTATATTTTCAGAGGATCTGTATGGTCCAACGAGGTTTTGTTCCATTTTTAATTGACCTTTTGGTATCAATCTGACAAAAAAATGTTTTAAAATATTCATTAGACCCGTTTTAAATTTAAAAAAAACATTTCATTGTAAAAATTCATTTTTTAAAAAAAAAAACGAGATACAACCTTGTAAAAAAAAAAGAAATAAACAAGAATTAATTAAAAATTGATATTTATTTTTTTTATGTACGTAGCTAAACAAAAACCACAGATTAATTTAAAATTTTCGATTTTGATAAAAACTATTCAATTTCAAAAAATACAAATTCATTACAATCAAATTCTTATGAAAGTGATGAATATTTCAACGATTGAAAAATACTGATAAAGAATAATTAGTCATATTAATCATTGCTTCAATAGATTATGCAAATTTTTCTCCAAATGTTAGAAATTTTAATGATCGGTTTTTATTTGTCTATTAAACTTTGATCCGAGTGTTAGTGATGTTAGTGAAGTTAAGTGCTAACTAATGAAAAGTATATAACACCACTGCCTCCCAAATGTAAATAAGTTAACTCTGAATTTGGTAATGAATTTTGGAATTGATGAATAAGTGAATTATTTTTTTATTTTTTTTTTATTTTTTTAATTTTTAAGAAAAACGAGATTTTTTTTGATTTTTTTTAATTATTTGTAACATGTCAGCAATAGAATTTATATTTAATGAAAATGTACAATATAATCAAATAAAATGTAATGCAAATGCAATTGAATTATTAAAAGTTAAATCATATCAAATGATAAAGTTATTCATAACTGATAAACATTGTATAATATTAGAGATTGTACCAGATCCTACAATTAATGATAACCAATTACTTTTATCAAATGAAATATTATTAAAATATAATCAAATCAAAAACGAATCAAATAGATATAAATTCAATTTTGAATTAGTCAACATTATAAATAATAATAAACAACAACCACCAACACCAATTTCAATTACACTAAAGAAAATTAATAGTAATTATAATGGTAAAATTATAATTGATACTTTAAAAAGATACTTTTCACATAAACCTGTATGTATACATACACTCATACATACACTCATACACACATACGCACATACTAATGCATCATTCATACTATTAGTTAATTGTAAATTGTGAATATATATTACCAATTGTTGGGAATATGTGTATATTTAAAATTATCAATATAAAAAACAACAGAAGCAATAATAATGAAGAAATTCAACAAATTGATCAACATGAAAACAATTTTAAAATTGATGAAATAATAATGGATAGTAATAGTAATAATAAAAGCAGCAGCAATGATAAAGATGATATTGAATTAATAGACATAAAGGAACAAGCACAACAATTAATAGAATTTTTAAATTTAAAATTTAAATCAACATTCAACAATAACAACAACAACAATAACAATAACAATAATGGTCAATTCAGCTTCTTATCATCAAAAGGTATTTTAATAGATGGTCCTGATGGTACAAACAAATTACCATTAATTAAACATGTTTCAAAAGAATATAAATCAAAATATATAAACATTAATGATTTAATAGATAATAGTAATAGCAATAATAATGACAACACCACAGAACCAATAATTTATATAATCAATAATTTAGATCAAATGATTGGTAAAATTACAGATAATGAAAATAGTTATCAAAAAAAGATGGTACAGAGATTATCACATTTTATAGATCATATGAAATCAAATGAAATTATATTATCAACTTGTTCATCAATTGAAAATACTGATCAATCAATTACACGTGCTGGTAGAATTGATAAGTTTATTCATCTTTCAATTCCAACTCAAGCAAAAAGAATTTTAATCTTATCAAATATTTTAAGAAATACACCATTTAAAGAAACTGATGGTGATGATGGTGAAAAGTTAATTGAACAACAATCAAAAAGAGATGAATTCATATTAGAACTTAGTAAAATAACACCTGGTTTCCTAGTTAAAGATTTAATTAAATTATGTAGAACTGTTTCATTATATACAATATCAGAAGAGCAAGATGGTACAAGTAATATGGATATTGGAATTAAATTTCAAACATTTAAAGAATCATTATTATTTATTAAACCAAGTACTTTAATTAACTTTGATGTTACAGTTCAAAATGTTAAATGGGAATCAGTTGGTGGATATGGTGAGGTTAAAAACAGATTTAAACAGTTGATTGAATGGCCAATGAAATATCAAGATACATTTAAACGATTATCATTAAATAATTCATCTGGATTATTGTTACATGGTCCATCAGGTTGTGGTAAAAGTTTAATGGTTAAAGCAATAGCAACTGAAATGAGTATAAATTTCATATCGGTTAAAGGATCAGATATCTATTCTAAATGGTTGGGTGAAAGTGAAAGAATTATAAGAGATTTATTTAAATCTGCTAGATTATCATCACCTTGTATAATGTTTTTCGATGAAATTGATTCATTAACATTATCACGTGATAATGATGGTGATGATACAAGTGGAGTATCAAAACGTATATTATCACAATTATTAAATGAAATGGATGGTATTCAAATTAAAAGTCAAATATTTTTAATTGGTTGTACAAATTCAATTAAATCAATTGATTCTGCATTACTTAGACCAGGTAGACTTGAAACTTTAATTCATATTGATTTACCATCATTGGAAGATCGTATTGATATACTATCTGTTATTTCCCGTTCACTAAATTTCAACTCAACCGAAATCACCACTCAAGATTGGTTTGACATTGCAAATCAAACAACAAACTTTACTGGTTCACAATTATACAATCTATGTAATCAAGCAGGTTTAATTCAATTAAAACAAGACCCAAATTCACTTTCAATTTCAAAAGAATCTTTATTAAATAGTTTAAATAAAATTAAAAAGTAGTAACGACAAGATAGAGTAAATAGTAAAGTATAGTAATTTATTAATGTATTATGTATGTTATATGTACTAGTGGACAGGGGGATTCATAGTTTATTTATAACCACCTTGAGCACCAAACATTGCTTGGATTTGAGTATTGAATGGATTAATTTCACCTAACCATTCTGGTTTATCAGCAGCTAATTGGGTGTAAAATACATTTGCCATTAAATAATTTGCCATTTGATTTGGATGGAAACCATCGATTGGTTCAATGAGTTCATAAGTTGAACCACCTTGAGCCAACCAAGCTTGATTGATTGCACTGAATGGGAAATCGTAGTAAATCATATCGAAATTTGTAAATGTATAATTTTTAATGAGTTCACTGTAAACGGCGGATAATTGAGCAGCACGATTACTGGTGTAATCACGTACAGTTTCATTTGGGTTCATCCAACCCCAACATGGACTAACTTGAACACAATTTAAAAAGTCATAAACTTCTTCATATGTTGCACCGACTGGATGAGTTCTATTCCATAATGAGTCCCATAATGCTCTACCATCAGCTAAACCAACCAAAACAACATGTGATCCAGTTGGAAGAGTACCTTCAAGGAAATTTAAAATTTCTAAAATGTTTGCACCAAAATCAACAACACTTGTCATACGAGAGTAATCATGATGACCACTACAAACGTCGTTACCAATTAATTCAAGGAATAATAATACTGGTTTATCAGTTTGGGTATTACGATTAATTGTTTTAATAATGTTTATGGTTGAGAATGAATCTGCACCATTTACACCTAAATTTTGATAATCTCTATGATTACAAAGATTACGTTCTCTTAAACGAAGATACATTGAATCAACATCTGGTACTGATGTATCATAACCAGTGTAACATGATCTAAATGGCCAATCAACTTCGGTTTCTAAAATATCAACAATACCATTATATGTTGTGGAATTGATATCTTTTGCTGTCATCCATTGTGGTGGAATTGAAAAATGTGCTCCTGCTGAATCACCACTAACTACAATACCCATTGATCCTGAATTGGAACAAAATAAGTCTTCATATGATTGTGATTTATTATTTACACCGAAAATACCATTACAATTCCAATCAACACTTGGATCAGTTGTTGTGGTTTCATCAACACCTGGATAAACAGTTTTTTCAAAATCATTACAATCTTTACCTCTCCAATTATATCCTCTAAATGTTGGTTCAACTAAAATTGTCAAATAAATAATTAGTATATATATTTTTTATTATTTGGTAGCGTGGTATTGCTACTATTACTTACTTGAAAAATTATCACCATCAAAATCTTGAATTGGTAAATGTTCTTTTGTAAAAATATTAATTAAAGCTTGGAACCATGCCCATGGAGAAACAGAAACTTTTGGTGATTCTGTATTGTATTCTTCATGAACGTGATTTGGATTTGTAAAAGTTGGTGTATTATTTGGGAATAATCTACATGATGGTGATGTACAAATATTCATTGCATGACATACATCATCTGCATGTTCATATTTATCAAAGAATTCAATGATTTCTTCTCCATAGGTATTTACTAAATATGTACATAATGAACCTGCCTCATCTGGAATAAATGAACAAATTTCATCTAATGATTGTTCAATTGATTTATTATGAATACCTGAATATTGTTCAACTAATGTTAATGACTAAGTAGTTGAGTGGTAGAAGAATAAAAAAAAAATAAAAAAAATATATTAATATCAATTAATTAATTTTGTTTGTTTTGATTTTTTTATTTTTTTTTATTATTACTTACAATTGTACAGGCAACACATTGTGAACCACCATTTGCTGAATTTAATGATTCTTCATTATTTATAAAATTATTAAATTTATCTTTGAGTTGAAAAGATTCTTCATTTATTTTATTTTTATCAATTTTAATATTAATCGCATTTACACTAAATGCAATTGACAATAATAGTAATAATACAAATACAAATTTCATCTTTTTTATATATTTTTTGTTACAGATGGGAAATGAAAAAAAAATTAAAAAAAAAAGAAAAATTGATTCTAACACGATTATTATTGAAAAAAAAAAAAATAACTGAAAATTTGGAAATTTAGATTTTTTTTTTTTTAAATGTTAGATATTTTACTCGCATTTTTTAACTTTTATTTTTGGGCTTGGTTTCGTATCAACCTGTTAGATTCATTATTGAAATTGTAATTGGAATTTTCCGTATATTTATAATTATAGTCACATAAATTAATTAAATAAATAATTGGTATGTACAAATAATATATAATATATTGAATGTGTTCTCACATCTCACATAATCTTGTAAATATGCATTCTTTTTTATTTCTTGTTGGGAAAATTGAAAAAAAAAAAAATACAATGTTTTGAAATTTCCGACTTTTTAAATTTTTTTTGGTCATATGACAACTTTAATATTTAAACTTTTATTATATATATTATTATTTATTATTTAATTTAATTTGATGGTAAAATAGTTAATAAATGATTTAATTGATTAATACCAGTAGTATTACCACCACAAATTATAACACAAATATTTTTTGCATTTAAATCTAATAATTGAGGTAATCTTTTATACAAGACAGCTAAAGAAGCACCACAAGCAGCTTCAACTAAAATTCTTTCATGATCAACAAATTTAAGACATGCTTCAACAGCATCCCTATCTGTAACTAATACAGGTACTATATTAAATCTTTTTGAAATGGTATATGCTTCTGAACAAACTGAACGTGTTGCCAAAGTTTTAATTACACTCGTACATTCAGATACATCTAATTTCGTTAATTGTTTTTCTTGAAAACTTTTCCAAAAACTGTGACTACCATATGTTTCAGCTGTAATGATTGGTATATCCATCCAACCGTATCTTTCCAATCCTTGTAAAACACCAATTAACATACCACCACCACCAACTGATAATACTATACAATCTGGTTTCTCTGCAACACCATTGCAGACATCTTGATATATTTCATCAATCATTGTTGAATGACCCTCCCATAATATTTCATTATCAAATGGATGAATATAACCATCTAAATTACCTTCTTCTGTCATTGCTAAATTTCTTGCATATGAATCTGCTTCATCCCAAATATTTCCAACGCTGATTACATTTGCACCTTCATCTCTAATCTTTTCAATGGTTTCTTCTGGTATCGTAGTTGGTAAAACAATCGTAGTTTTAACTCCTAATTTTCTACCTGCATATGCTGTCGATTTTCCCGCATTGCCACCACTTGAACAAATGAAATGACGCACTCCCTTTTCATTTTTAATTCTATTACACTAATAATAAATTAATATTTACTTTTTTTAATCAATCAATCAATTAGTAATACATACTAGCAAACCAATACCACGAGTCTTAAAGCTGCCTCCAGGTTGGACTGCATCTACTTTCATCCAAACCTTTGTTTGTTCTTGTTTAAATAATTTTGATAATGGTAATGATTCTAAATATGGTGAATTTAAATGTAATGGTTTAATTGTATTTCTGTTTTTATAAAATTTAAATTAGATAATAATAAAATTAAATAAATAAATAATTTAATTATAATTAATGGTTTGTCATTACATTATATTATTTGATGATGTATCAGGTGATGTTTGTGTTGTAAGACCCATTTTATATTATTATCTGTGTTTATTTATTTATTTTATTTATGATTGATTGATTATTATTAATGTGTAGTAGTGTGAAATAATATTATTGATATGATTTGTTTTTTTCGTATTCAAATTAAAATTATAAATTTTAAATTTTTTGATTACAAAAAAAAATTGTTCGCGACCTATCGGTAAATTTGATTACCCCACCACCCAACATATAACGTATAAAAAAATCTAATTTTTTTTTTTTTTTTTTTCGAAATTTCTAATCGATTTTTATGATTTTTGATTTTCAATAAAAAAAAAGAATGTGCGGAGAATATGTAAAGAAGAATTATTGTAATAATTGTTATTTGTATTTGTTATTTAAAAAATAATTATTTATTCCCTTTTAGAGTTGTTATTTTTTTTATTTTATTCTCTCTCATACTTGTATGTGTGTAATTTGCAATTTGAAAATTTTACATTGTTTATATCTATATAATCTAAAAATGTAAATTATTTTCATTGTTGTTTACAGTTTTGTTTAAATTGTGTATTTTTAAAGTTTGTTAATTAAAATTTTTAAAATATTGACTTGTATGTGTAATTAATGTCCATTTTTCTATAGAGTTTTAATAACCTGAATTTTTAAAATATATCTCATGATTCAATTTTCAACCTGAGTTTTTATATAATATCTTTTATATATAAATGATAGTGGAGTCAGATCTATTACTCATTTTATATTATGTGCATACAAACACACGCGTACAATAAAATTAGTTATATATGTTGTATTTGTGGTGTTTTTATTTTTTATTTTTTTTATTTTTATTATTTTATTATTATGTGTATATTTTATATGTGAGAGAGAGAAAGAAAGAGAGTGAGTGGTTAATTTACAAAAAAATAAAAATTAAATTATTTATTTATTTTTTATATATCAAATTGATATGCTTATCTTAATTAATATTTAAATTTGTATATAAATAGTTTGGCCTTAAAAAGTGATAATCTCACATTGTCGTAAGACACACATACACACACAACCAAATTTGAAATTTGTAGTTTTAATATATATTTTATATTACACACCCAAAATAATAATTATATATGCATAAAAAATTATAATAATTGTTTTTTTTTTAATTTTTTTATTTTAATTATTTAAAATTAATAATAATTTTTAATTATTAATATATGTGCGAGATAATATATTTATAGTTTTTAAAATATTAAAAATAAACAGTAACACTACTACATGTAAAAATACACTATTGTAACATTAAAAATACACACAAAAACAAATACAAATACACATAAAAAATGACTAGATATTTTTATGCATATAATGAAACAACAAATACAATGGATCTACAATTTACATGTAAATATACACCACGCTATGTTATATTTAAACTGCACCATAATTATTTATTAATTAACTATCATATATAGATACAAACATATTAGATCCATTTTCAAAAGCTCGAGTTTTTTTTTGTTTTTTATTTTTCCTTGTATCAATAACAAGTTTATATTTTGGTAAAAAAGCATACGATATTAGAAAAAAAGTTACATTCTTTACAATCATTGCAATAATAGATTCAATAGGTTCAATTTGTATGTACTATAATATATGTATTGTCAATTTGGTAATGTTAACATGCACACTAATAATATTATTATTATAATAAGTGAAAGTAATAGTTATAGGTACAGAATTTGTTAGACCAACATCATTTATTCAAATTGGAGTATTATCATTTTTATTTAATTTTAATTATATACTAATTCATATATCAGTATCAGCACTTGTTTTTTATTGGATTCATAAATATCATGATCATATTAAGAAGAGAGGTAAAAGTTGGTCATCAATGTTTGTTTGTTTGGTATTCCTTTCGTTTAATACTTTTGGTATATTAGTTTGTTTCATATATGCATATAGTGAAGCAAACAAGTTATGTGATTCTCAATTTTACAGATCAACTGCATACATTGTAAATATAATTTACTTTTTAGCAGATGTTTGTTATGCTGGTTCTTTATTTGTTTATGGTTTTTTAATTGGTAAAAATCATAAAAAATCATTGGGAGTAAGTAATAGCAATGTAAGCTTTATTTTTACAATCACATTATTAGTAAAGTATGATATCATTATGAATAAAATACTAACTTGTACATTACATTTACATTTATTCAGATACTAGTTTGTTCAATTGCATTGGGTGTAACATTCCTTTATAATGCAGTTGAATTATTTACAACAGCATTTATATCATCGTTAAGTGAAGCACAATCAATGTTATTTGATATTACAGATTTATCAAATATTTTAATCATTTATTTATGTATTGTTGGTATAGTTCATTTTGATACAGAAGTTAAAATTAGATATGTAAAGAAAATTGAAAATCCAAATAATTTAATTGAAAAGGAAACAAATAATGGTCACAATAGTGGTAGTGGTAATGATGGAAGTGATACAATAAGATCAAATTTTAATTTCCATAATAGTGATCATGATGAAATTACAATTAATGATATAAATAATACAAATAACATAAATAATATTTTACAAAACAGTAATAATAATAACAAAACTACATCAAGTGGTGGAGCAGGTGGAATATCACCAATAATTATATTAAATAGTAAATGTTAAAAATGTTAAATTACATACATTCGAATAAACACAAAAAAGAAGGTCATATATTTTTATTATAATCTAAATCAAAACCATACATGTTTTCTAAATCTTCATTTCTTTGTAAAGGTTGAATTAATCTTTTGTTGTTGGCAATGAATTGAAATGACATGAATTGATCAAGATTTGTTATTATTAATAATGATAATAGTTTGAATTTTAAACATGGGAAGACACCAGTGAATAAAGTGGACACTAAATTCATTAATGATAATTTTGAATAACTGTATGGTTGGGTTATAATGGTTTTATCAAATGTTTCAATACCCTTTATATTTTCATAAAGTGTTTTAATATCGTTACTATTATTGTTGTTGTCAATTGAATATTTAATTGAGAATAAACTTTTAATACTTTTATATTTTATAAAAAGTTTGAGTATTGAATTGTTTGGTAGTGTAATTGATATTATTAGTTTATAAACTATTACTTTTATATTGCCAATAAAACTATAGTTGTGATAGTATTGATGAATAATTGAACATTTGATTATTTCCCATAGATTATTTTTATCATTTTCGTACCATTCGCTTGGACCATTGGTATATTCATTATAATGTATTGGTGTTGTATCATCAATTGAATAAAATTGAAATTCAACTGGTTTATTTTTTAAAATGTTGTTTAAAAATGTTAATTTCCAATAAACACTATAAAATGATACTAGTTCCGGTGATTTCTGTTCAATTACAGTTGTGTCGTTTAATGGTTCCAAGTAATTGTTGTTGTCATTGCCTAAAAATAAATTAATTTTATCAATTGTAGATTTAGGTATTGTAAAATAAGTATTTGCAATATTAAAACCAAGTTGATCTAATGGTATCATTTCAATATCTTGTTGATTTAATGGTGTAAATTCAAATTCTTGAAATTTAAATTCTTGTTGATTATTTAAATGATTGTCTAAATCTATATATTCAAATTTATATTTGAAATCATAATGACCAATATGTCCAATTGATAATGATGGAATTGTATTTATTGAATAACTAAATTTTATTTTAACAATTCTTGTATATTCATAATTTGAATTTGGAACAATTATTAAATATTCTATATTATATGATGTATTGATTTCTTCTAATCTTTTTGGAAATGATGATTGTGTTATTAGTTTTGAAGTAATGAATAATCTACCCTGGTTGTTGTTATATTCATTTGATTTATTATATTCAATAGAATTAATTATTGACTCGACTATTGTACAAACTGGTTTAAATTCATTATTGAATAATTCTTCAACAATTTCTTTATCTTGACTATTATTTAATTCAAATTTGAAATTTGATAAATTGCAATTACCAATTTTCTTTTTTAAACAATTTAAATTCTTAAATTTATTATAATGATGTGGAAAACATGTATTGTATAAGCTTTTAATATTTAATTCATGTATATTGATTTCTTTTAATCTACCATATTTATTATAAATTTCATTCTCTTCATTTTCAAATTCTGTAACATTGAAAAGTTTCTTTAAAAATAATATTTCCCATAATTTACTTTTACCAATGACTGAATACCATACACTACAAACTAATTCACAATTAAATATTTCTTCAATATCTAAATACTTTAATATATTATAAACAATTATAACATTTTGAAAATTACAATTCATTGTTTGGTGGAAATTTTGAAAAAAACGAAAAAAATTTTTTTTATTTTTTCATGTGATGGTGGTTTGTTTTTATCTATAAATAAATCAATTTTAAAATTAATTGTTAATTTATCATCTTTTGAAATGAATCCTTGTTCTTTGTAAAAAATGATGAACCAATTAATTTTGACCACTTGACATATATGAACCGAAAAAATTGTTAAAAAGAAAAATACCAGACTATTTTCCAAATAACAACAACAACAACAACAACAACAACAACAACAACAACAACAACAACAACAACACCAACTATAAATCCAGGCTCTAATAGACATCTCAGAGCCCACG
>JABXES010016197.1:0-23992 GCA_013375695.1 Dictyostelium brefeldianum | reverse complement strand
CTGTAGTTCCAAATGTTTCAATCTTATCCCATGAATTACTTTTAAATTAAAATCCAGATTATAGTAAAATTTCAAAAGATTCAATTAAAACAGCAATTTCAATTGGTAAAATTGGTTTTTTAAAATTTTATTTTGAAAATGGTATCATCAATGATAATGATGACGATAAATTATTAACATTCCTTAAATATCAATTATTATCACATTCCGATTATAAATATATTAATTGGTTAAATTAAAATAAAAATAAATAACAATAATAAATTAATTTTGTTTATTTATTTAATGTTTTTTAATTTGTAGGTGATCCAACAGAAGGTTCAATAATTGGATTTATTTTTACTGTTAAACTGTTAAAATAAATAATAGAAAAAAAAAAAATAGAAAAAGAAAAAATTTTACTTTCATTATTTTTTTCACACAATACAAACAAATAATAAAACTATGGTACATGTAACAAATTTTAAATGGGTAATCAGAGGCTAAAATAAATTATTTTGATATACAAATGTTAATAGTGGTATATTATATGAAGTTAAAAGGTTTACAGATCCAGAAGAATCAATTTCAAAACAGAAAATGTTTGATAATTAAAAAAAAAACAACAAAAATAAAAAACTAATTTTATTTAATAAGGTCATTTTTATTTTTTATTTTTATTTGAATATAGTACTAAATAGATATATATATAGATTTCATGGAATTTTATTTGGTATTGGTAAATCAGTATGTTTGACAAATCTCTCATTAATTTCTTTTAATTCTTCAAGTTTACTATTTAACAATACCATTGCAATTTCTAATTCACTTGGTCTAAAGTTCTTTTTACCACTGGTTATTCTTGCAAATGGTTCGTTAAAATTTAATTTAACATGTTTAGGTGTCTCTTTCCAATATTAATCCTCCTTTCATATCTTGAGTTCTGGGAACACTTCTATTTTATCAGCATGACTAAATTTAACACATCTTCTTGCAAGTAAGAGAACAGAAAAAATTAAAAAGGTTGATTAGGAAATTTTAACAAAAAGATTATTGTTTATTTACAAATTATAACTAATAAGATAATATTAATTTTGATTTTAAAAGAGGTTAAGTATATATTAATACAGAAATACAAAAAAATATATAAAAAAAAGACAACACACAAAAAAAAAAAAAAATTATTTAATTATTAAAATTTTAATTTATTTATTATTTGTTTTTATCATCACCCCCACAAACAACAACTACATAATAGTATTATTAATATTAATACTTATAAATGATTAATTTTAAATTAATAATAACAATATTATTATTTTTAACATTAAATATAAATTTAATTTGTTCATTAAATATTAAAAATGTTGATTATTATCATATAAAAAGATATGAAAATATAGATTGCACAGGTGATGTAATGTCATTCTTTACATTTTATGAAAGTTTAATATTTTCATCGTACCTAAGTATACAGTTTTTATGTGATAATTCAAATTCTTCGAATATATCATGTCAAATGGTAAATGGTTATCCTGATGGTCAATTATTAAGTAGTACAGAGTATAATGAAGAACCAATTAAAATATCTTCAAATGAATGTTCAAGAGGTTACTCATTAACTTATAATAAAGATTTTGATTACGATGAAAAAAAATATTGTGTAATAAGTGAATATTCAACGTAATATATTAATTAAACATATACACATTCATCTACAATATGTCACCATACTAATATACTTTATAATATATCCTGTAAATAGATTATCATGTGAATATAGACCAATATTAAGTTTTGGTAATGTTAAAAATGTATGTTTTAAAGGTAGATACTATGAATGTTCAACATTATCATTTAGTGAAAGAACATGTGGTGTAATTCAAAATAAAACAATTTATGATGATACAGTAGTTGAAATATCAAGTTATGTATGTTTAGGTGATTCAAAGTATGAACGTGCTGTTGTTGTACATGCTATTACAATCAAAGGGAACATGGATAAAAACGTTAAAGGAATTTATGCACCCAATTTAAGACCACAAGATCCTGGTAGATCAAATGAATATTATTATAATAATTCAAGTAAATTATTATCATCAATATCTTCAATATTAATAATATTACTATTAGTGTTATTACAACTATTACAATAAATAATTTATTTATTACAATATTCATTTAAATGGGACCATAATAAATTGATATCATCTTGAGATGATTCACAATTTGAACCAGATATGAATTTATCAACAGGTTGACGATCTTCAAAGAATAGACCTGAATATTTTGAATGATCTTCGATTGTTGGAGAAACTGATAACCAAACAGTTGTATCAACACCTTGTTGTGGCGTACGTAATTGAGATCTTGTCAACTTTGCAAATATTGGCATTCCTTTTGTTAATCCATCAGTTTCACACCAACCTGGATGAGTTGAATAAAAGTTTATATTTTCATACTTTTCACTAAACAACTCAGTTAGATAAATCAATGCTCTTTTAGTTTGGGCATATGCAACCATTCCATCCCATTTCTTTTCACCATTTTTGAATCTATTAAATTCAAAATCTTTAGACATCTTTTGAGTTAACATACCACCTGAAGATACAAATATAACTCTTTGTTTTTGTTGTTGTTGTTCACTATTACCACTACCACTACCACTATCTGCACTACCAACATTATCACAAACCAATAACTTTGTTAAAAGGAATGGAGCTAATAAATTTGTTGCAAATGTATTTTCTATACCTTCATTTGTTTCGAATCTTGTTTGATTCATTACACCAGCATTATGAATTAAAACGTCAACTCTATGATTACCATTACTCTTCCAACTATCTACAAATGATCTAATATCACAAACCAATGAAACATCACATTGATGTAAAAATACTTTATCTGATTTTGAAATTTCTTTAATTTCATTTAATGCTTTCTCTCCTTTTTCTTTATTTCTACATATAATATGAACATTACCACCAAGTTCTAAAGTAATATAAACATTTAGAATTAGTATATTGAGATACAACTTTTTATATAATACAAAGTACTGTTACTTACTTGCCAATTCTAATGAAGTTTGAAAACCTAATCCACCACTACCACCAGTAACTATTATATGTTTATTACTTATATCTTGGTTCAAGTCATTTGGGTCAAAATGTACTTTCTTCTTTTCAAATGCACGATAAGTATAATTATTTAAACCATTCCATAACCATTTAGATGCTGTTATCATTTCTATATATATATATTTTATACTATTTATTTGTATTTATGTGTGTATAAAATTGTAAAACATATTGTGTTTTTTATATTATTTTAATAATTCGAAATAAAAATCTTTTTTTTTTTTTTTTTGTATGACTTCAACAAATTTAATTAATTTAATTTAAAATTGTTTTTTTTAAAAGATAACGCGACCTTTTGAAATCTGTATAAATTTTAAAAAATGTACACATTTAAATTTGTTTGTTTTATTCTAAAAAGAAAAACACCATTGAATCCCAATTTGCAATGCCAGATTTTTGCTTATTTATTTAAATTTAAATTATTAAATTATTATACATGTAACAATAATGATGATTGAATGACTACAACTATTATTTATTTGCGCGTATTTGCAAGTTATTGGTTTTGAAAAATTAATTGTTTAAAAGATGGATGTGAAAAAAAGTGAAAGATATATAAATGTGTATATATCTACACACAACTACCTGCTACTGCTTCTTCCTTCTCTAAATTGATATTATAATATATAAATTTATATTACATTTGTGTGTATGCGTGTGTTATTATTATTATCTTCAAAAGAATTGATGTTGATGTTGATGTGTTATATATATTACTATTACAAAAAAAAGAACCAACTTCTTATTGAATGAATATCTTTTTCCAATATAATAATTGAATAAACTCTATTTTACTAATTTTTTTATCACCATCTGTAAACATAAATATAAATACAAAGGTTAGTACTTATTTTTATGTACTTGTTATTGTGTATATTCACATATACATACTTAAATCAGCACGTTTAATCATATTATGTAATTCTGAATCAGATCTTGCTTCACCTAAATTAATTGCAACTGTTTTTAAATCTTCAAATGTAATATAACCTGAACCATCTCTATCAAATAAACTAAATGCTTGTTCAAATGATGCATAAACATCAATTTTATACTATATGACCAACAAAAGAAATGCTAGTATTAATATTACATGTTTTATAATATATATATATATTAAGAATAGTATAAATTAAGGTATACATACAATTAATGGTGTTACTATATCTAAAAATGATTGTAAATTTATATATTGTTGAGTTTCAAATATTTTATCAACTTGATCTTCTTCTAATCTAACACCTAATGCTCTAAATCCATATTGTATATTTGTTTTGTCCATTCCACCTGTATTTATTAGATAAGTACATTAGTATCATTAACAATATCATATGATATGTGTTGTAATATATTAAGTACTTAATAATTCATACCATTTCTACATTTAAACGTATCAAATACTTCTTTAACCTCTTCAATTTGTTCTTTGGATATTAAATTTTTACATGTTTTAGTTTTCATTCTATTATATTATCTACTCTATTTTATCTTTCGTTATTTGTGTATAGTTTGCAGTTTGAGAAAATAGTATAAAATATATAAAAATAATTCAAAAAATTAAAAAAAAAATTTTTTTTTTTTTTTTTTTTTTAATTTTCAAAATTTAATTTAATTTTTTGTATTGCACATAAATAACATACACAACGTTAATATCTTTTTTTTTTTATTAAAAGATTTTACTTTTTTTGTATTTGAATTCAATTTTTATATTTGTATATATAGTTTTTATAATTTATATAATAAGATAGTTATTTTTAAATTAAATAATTATTAGTATTATTATCATTATTTATGAAATCATTCAATTTATCATCAACTGATACAACCTCAACTACATCATCATCATCAACACAAGAATCAGTTTCATCACCTAGTACTCAATCAAATAGTAATATTAATAGTAATGGTTTTCCATCAAATCCACCTCCACTAACACCAATGAGACCATCAAGATTATCAATAACAGCATATTCTAACAATAATAATATAACTTCTGATACTACCGAAACTACACAACCAGAATCAACTAAATCACCAAACTCTTCTTCATCTTCCTCTTCTTCTTCCTCTTCAAATACACCAAATGGAAAAATAGTTAAAAAAGAAAATAACAACAATAACAATAATAATAACAATCAAAATGATGAATTAGAAGTAGATGAATTGTTATTATGTCCTGTTTGTAACGATATGATTAAAGAACCTTTTATTTCAAAATGTGGTCATTCATTTTGGTATGTATACAATCAACCATTAATATACATAATTTAAATACAATCATACTAACTCTCACTCATATATAATTAGTTATCAATGTATTATAACTCATTTATCAAAATCAAAAACATGTCCAATCTGTATGATGTATTTAACACGTGAACAAATATTTCCAAACTTTGCATGTAAGTAAAAGTGATCACTTTTAAACACTACCATTAAAATACATATGATACTAATATACATACAATTACTTAAGTAAATAAATTTGTAGAAAAGATAGGAGTAAAAAGTAGTTTATTACCAACACCAACAGTTAAACAATTTAGAAATACATTAAGTAATGAAAATTTATCACTACATGATATAAATTTAATGGTATCAACATTATTAGAGAAAAAAAAGAATTTAGAAGTACATGATCAACAAGTTGAATATGATATACTATTGGATTTCCTTCAAAAGACAAAATCACAAAAAATGGAAACATTCAAACAATTAAAGAGACAAATTTCATATTTAGAAAATGATATTAAAGCAATTGAACATCAAAAAGATATATCAGAATCAATTGATGATCATAACAACAGTAATATAGATATAAGAGAAGCATTATTAATTGGTAAAAATTCAGAAAAAGGTGATGAATCAAATATAATTTTATCGATACCTCATCATCATCATAGTAGTAACAATAATAATAATAATAATCAAGCATTAACAACAACATCAACTTCTACATCAACATCAACTTTAAAAAAAGATAAATTAGATTCAAGTACAAATGGTACAACTACTACAACAACCACTACAACAACAGGTAATTCAAATTCATTGGTTAGTAAAAAAAGAAGAGTTGAAATTCATTTAGATGATTTACAAACATGTTATTTTTCAGCATATAATGATTCAGATTATGATTCACCTGTATTAAATGGAATTAATGATAGTGGTAAATCTACTGCATTAACAACAACAATCAATACAACTAATAATAAATCACCAAATACATTAAACTCATCATCATCTTCAATAGCAAATATAAACAATAATAATAATAATATAAATAATAATATAGAATCATTAAAAGTTGGTAAAGGATTATTAAGTTTTAGTAGGAATTTATTAAAGTTTACAAGATATAATGAATTTAAAGTATTGGCAACATTAAAGTATGGAGATTTATTTAATACATCATCAATTGTTAGTAGTATTGAATTTGATAGAGATGAAGAATACTTTGCAACGGCAGGTGTAACAAAAAAGATTAAAATATTTGAATTTAGTCAAATTCGAGACAACGTTGAAGTACATTCACCAGTTAAAGAAATGACATGTAGATCTAAAATCAGTTGCCTTTCGTGGAATACATATATTAAATCACAAATTGCAAGTAGTGATTACGAAGGTATTATATCGTTATGGGATGCAAATACAGGTCAAAATGTAATGACATTGGAAGAACATGAAAAGAGAGTATGGAGTGTTGATTTCTCTAGAACTGATCCAACTCAATTAGCAAGTGGTTCAGATGATACACGTGTAAAATTATGGTCTACAACAACGGAAAGAGCAATCACTACAATTGAAAGTAAAGCAAATATATGTTGTGTTAAATTTAATCCAAATTCTTCAAATTTAATTGCATTTGGTTCAGCTGATCATCACATTCACTATTATGATCTACGTCAATATAAAGAACCATTATTAATTTTTAAAGGTCATAGAAAAGCAGTTAGTTATGTGAAGTTTATGAATAAAGATGAAATCATTTCAGCTTCAACCGATAGTACTCTCAAGCTATGGAATGTAAATCAAAATGATTGTGTTAGAACATTCACTGGTCATTCAAATGAAAAGAATTTTGTTGGTCTAACTGTAAATGGTGATTACATTTGTTGTGGTTCTGAAAATAATGGTGTTTACACTTACTATAAAACACTTTCAAAACCAATTGTAACTCATAGATTTGGTGCAAATTCTGGAACTGGTGAAGAAACTGATGATGATGGTTCTCAATTTGTTAGTTCAGTTTGTTGGAAAAAAGATTCAAATATTTTATTAGCTGCAAATAGTCAAGGTAATATTAAAATTTTAAGTTTAGTATAAAAAAAATAAGAAGGTGTGTTTAATAATAAAAGTAAATTAATAAAATAATATAAATAAATAAATAATAAAAAGAATATATAATATAATAAATATAACTAAATTAAATGTGTATAATTAATTGTTTTTTATTGTTTGTATATAATTGGATCAATCATCAAGATTAACTTTATCACTTGAAGCTCCATATAAAGATCTTAATTTTTTAAGATTATCAGATTCTTCTTTTGGTTTTTCAATATTATTATTAGTTGTAGAGGTTGTTGAAGTTGTGGTAGTTGATGATGATGAATTATTATTTCTATACCTATCTCTTGAACCACTTCTTGATCTACTTCTTTTTTTACTATCATAATCATCTCTTCTACTACCACCACTACTTGAATTATAACGATCATCTCTATCGTTGTAACGATCTCTACTGTAACGATCATCTCTATCATTATAACGATCCCTGCTACTACCACTATCACTATTATATCTACTTCTTTCATTTTTATAACGTTCCAATTCATCTTTATATGGATCTTTTGATTTACCACCATCATCGCTATCATCGCTATATCTACTATTATTTCTTTTACTGCTATAATTATCTCGGTCTCTACCACTATCTCTGCAATAATTGTCCCTGTCTCTTCCGCCATCTCTATAATTATCTCTATCTCTGTCTCTACCACTATCTCTATCTCTGCCACCATCTCTACCATCTCTGCCACCATCTCTACCATCTCTGTCCCTACCACCATCTCTATAATTATCTCTACTACTACTACCATTATTATTTTTACTATTTGAATATTTACCATTACTACTATTACTATTATCAACTATACCATTTTCTTTTTCATAATCTTTAATTTTTGATAATATATCTTGATGAATTTTAGTTGGTATTCTTGGTAATACAGTTCCAGAGAATTTATTTTCTTTTAATAAATCCAATAAAAACTTTTGAACTGTAATTTCATTTGATTTTGAAATTTGAATGGTATCATAATCATCTAAATATTCTACAAACCAATCCCAAAGGTTTGCTGGTGGAGTACAATAACGTAAATATAATGCACCAACAGCTCTAACATATGGTGATTCTTTATTACCCAATAATCCAACCATTTGTTTCTCTGTTAATTTCATTAAAAAGAATTTATATAATAAACAAAATGCAGTTGATGGTGTTTTTGTATTTGGTATATATGGTGATAAAATTTCTACATTTCTTTTAATTTCATCTAATACTTCATGATATGATTTCTTTGCGCTGTAGTTATTAATACGTATTAAGTAAATATTGGTATAAATATTCTATTTTAATGTTTATATAAATTATATAATAAAATTTTCTTTTACCCTATACATATTACTGCTAGAAGTGTATTTTTTCCCACAGTATCGCGATACTTACTATAAATTTTTAAAATATAATGAAGATTGTATATTTGTTAATAAAATATTATCTAAATTCATAGATTTTTCATTTCCAAATGTTTCAAGTGACATTTTATTATTTAATTTTGATGTTGTGTGTAGTTTAAATTAAAAAAAAATAAAAAAAAAAAAATAAAAAAATTTGAAAAATGAAAAAATTATGACAGTTGGTGAAAATTTTACAATACAATCCATGATTTTGGTAATATTATAGTAAAATATATACTATTTGTTTTATTATTATTAATAATAAATAAATATTATTGTAGTTATTGTACTATTGTGATTAGTAATTATACCAAATTTAAAATTATTGTATGCAATAAATATTTAAATTAAAATTACGAAAATCTTTTTTTTTTTTTTTTTCATTTTCTCCGTTTACAAAATTTTTCATTTTTTATTTTTTAAATTTTCAAATCTTCAACAAATAATTAATATTATATAACTGTTTACTGAAAATGGATCCAGAATCAGTTGGATATTGTAATAATCCAGATTTTCTTCATAAAGGATCATTGGATGAATTATATAATCCTTCAAAATTAACAGATGATATTAAACCAGTAGAAGTATGTAAAATCATGTTAATGTGTATGCGAATGATTCACTGTATATACTAATATTGATTGATTATTAATTACTTAATTTATAGGAAAAATGGAAATTAGTACCAGCATTTATGAAATGTAGAGGATTAGTTAAACAACATATAGATTCATTCAATTATTTTATAAATGTTGAAATGAAAAAGATTGTTAGAGCCAATGAAAGGTTAACAACCGAAGTAGATCCAAGTTTTTTCGTTAAATTTACAGATATAAATGTTGGTAAACCAACATCAACAGAAGATAATTTAGATTCAGTTGAATTAACACCACAACGTTGTAGATTACGTGATATGACATATTCAGCACCAATCTATGTAAATTTAGAGTATACACGTAACAAAATGGTAATTGGTAAACGTGATGTCCATATTGGTAATATACCAATTATGTTACGTTCATCAAATTGTGTATTGGCAAAGAAAACACATGATCAAATGACACAGCTTGGTGAGTGTCCTTTGGATCCTGGTGGTTATTTCATTGTTAGAGGTCAAGAAAAAGTAATTTTAAATCATGAACAACTCTCAAAGAATCGTATTATCATTGAATTGGATAGTAAAGGATTACCAAGTGCAAGTGTAACATCATCAACACATGAAAGAAAGTCTAGAACAAACATTACATTGAAAAATGAAAAACTTTATCTTAAACATAATACATTTGGTGAAGATATACCAGTTGCAATTGTACTTAAAGGTATGGGTGTTGAAACTGATCAAGAAATGGCACAACTCGTTGGTTCAGATGATATATTTTTAAATGCAATTACACCATCACTTGAAGAATGTCAAAAATGTGGTGTACACACTGCAGCTCAAGCATTGGATTACCTTGGTAGTCGTATTAAAGTATTTCGTCGTCCATATGGTATGTCGAATAAGAAAACAAAATCTGAAGAAGCAAAAGATATTTTAGCAGGTGTTGTATTGAATCACGTTCCAGTACGTCGTTATAATTTCCGTTTAAAAGTAATTTACATTTCATTGATGATTCGTCGTATCATTATGGCATCTAAGGATAAAAGTTGTCTTGATGATAAAGATTACTATGGTAATAAGAGAATAGAGTTGTCTGGTCAATTGATTTCATTGTTGTTTGAAGATGTATTTAAAAAGTTTCAATCTGAATTAAAGAAATCTATTGATCAAACATTAAACAAATCAAATCGTGCAGAAGCATTTGATTTTACAAAATTAATTCGTGTTGATACTATTTCCCATGGTTTCACTCACGCAATTTCATCTGGTCAATGGAATTTAAAACGTTTTAGAATGGAACGTTCTGGTGTATCTCAAGTTTTATCACGTCTTTCTTACATTTCATGTATGGGTATGATGACACGTATTCAATCACAATTTGAAAAAACACGTAAAGTTGCAGGTCCACGTTCTTTACAACCTTCACAATGGGGTATGCTTTGTCCATCTGATACACCTGAAGGTGAAGCTTGTCTTGATCCAAACACTTTAATCACCCTTGAAAATGGTTCAGTAAAACAAATTCGTCATCTTGTTGATGGTGATACCATTGTTACAGTTGATCCAATTACAATGCAACAACATACAACTAAAATTTATTCACATTTCATTAAATCATCCGTTCAATTTGCTAAACAATTATATCGTATTACAACTGTAACTGGTAAAGAAATCATCTGTACTTCAGATCATAGATTTTTAACTTCATCCGGTAGTTGGACAACATGTGAACAATTATCTACTCAATCTGATAGTTTATATATTTATTCAATTAATCAACATACAACAGTTTTAAATACAAATACAGAATCAACAATAATTTTAAATGAACAAGAAATGATTAATCAAAATATACCAGTCAATTATATAAATGAATTAAAATCAATTCAATTGTTACCATTATCAAGTGAAAATATAAAATTATCAACAATTTCAAGAGTATTAGGTTTCATTGATCAATTAGGTAGTGAAAAGGTAACTGGTAAACCAATTATTCAATTTCAATTTAATTCAATGTCAGATTTTGATTCATTATTACAAGATTTAGAATATTTAGGTTTTACAAATTTAAATTATACATTAAATAATTCAGAAATAATCAATAACGTAGTTACCAGTGGTAATAAATCAATTATAATTGATTTTATTGGTAATTGTTTTTCATATTTTATTAAATCATTATTACAATTACAACAAAAACAAGATACAAGTAGTGGTAGCACCAGTGGTAATACCGGTGGATGGATTGAAAAATCAAATAATTTATATTTAAAAAAAGAATTTTTATCAAGTTTTATTAGTAATTCAAATAGAGTTCAATTTAATATTATTGAAGATCATGATGATGGTGAAATCAACGATGGTTCAACAGCAACATTTAAAATATTATTAAATTGTAAACAACAAATACAAAATGAAACATTTAATATTAAATTGGTTCAAATTTTATTGGGTCAATTTGAAATTATGTCAACTATTGATTTTGAAAAATCAAATTTATTAATAATGAATCAATCATGTATAAAGAAATTAATGGAAATTGTAAATTTTAAATACAACATTAAATTAAATAATCAAGTAATTCAAATTAGAGAATATTTAAATCATTTAAATTATGTTGGTAAACAAGAAGAGATGGCAGAGACAGAGACAGTTAAATTACAATTTAATTATTTTAAATCATTAAAAATTAAAAATAATTGTTTATCAATTGGAATTGATAGTATTGTTCCATTGGATTATGAGGAGTGTCCAGAGATTTCAGATTTTACAACACAATCAGATTATCATAGTATGATTAGTAATGGATTTATTAGTCATAATTGTGGGTTGGTAAAGAATTTTGCATTACTTAGTCATGTTACTACAGATGATTCAGAAGGTCCATTATTGAGATTAGCATTTAATTTGGGTGTTCAAGATATTTTATTGGTTACTGGTGAAGAATTGAATTCACGTAATGCATATTTAGTATTGTTAAATGGTCAAATCATTGGTATTCATAATTCACCAGATTACTTTGTAACTACACTTAGAAAAATGAGAAGAGCTGGTAGAATTAGAGAATTTGTATCGATTTGTAAGAATAAAGCACAACAAACAATTAGTGTTGCATGTGATGGTGGTAGATTGTGTAGACCTGTAATCATTGTTGATGATAGAAAACCAAGATTAACTCAAGAACATATTGAAGATTTAAAAGATGGTCTTCGTACATTTGATGATTTCATTCGTGATGGTATCATAGAGTATTTAGATGTAAATGAAGAAAATGATAGTTTTCTCGCTTGGCGTGAAGCAGCAATCAGTGAAATTACAACACATTTAGAAATTGAACCATTTACAATGTTGGGTTGTGTTGCTGGGTTAATTCCATATCCACATCATAATCAATCACCACGTAATACTTATCAATGTGCTATGGGTAAACAAGCTATTGGTGCAATTGCTTACAATCAAATGACACGTATTGATACATTACTTTATTTATTGGTTCATCCACAACGTCCACTTTGTCAAACTCGTACAATTGAATTGTTAAATTGGTATCGTTTACCTGCTGGTCATAATGCAACCGTAGCGGTAATGAGTTATTCTGGTTACGATATTGAAGATGCTCTCGTAATGAATAAGGCTTCATTGGATCGTGGTTTTGGTCGTTGTATTGTATTGAAAAAACAAGTAACCTCCATTAAAAAACATGGTAATGATACTTCTGATCGTATTTTCCTTCCATCTGCTGAAAATCTTAGACAACCAAAATACGGTTTGCTAGATCCGGCTGATGGTATTGCAAAACCAGGTGAATTGGCTCAAAAAGGTCAAATCCTCGTAAACAAATACTCTCCACTCAACACTATAGATTCCATTTCAAATCCGGAACTCATTCCAGATTCAGGTTACAAATCAACATACATGGGTTATAAATATGATAATCCTGCATTCATTGATAAAGTGATGTTATCAAGTGGTGAAGATGAACAATTACTCATTAAAATGTTAATGAGAAGTACCCGTCGTCCTGAATTGGGTGATAAATTTTCATCTCGTCATGGTCAAAAAGGTGTTTGTGGTATCATTGTTAAACAAGAAGATATGCCATTCAGTGATTTAGGTATTTGTCCTGATATTATTATGAACCCTCATGGTTTTCCATCTCGTATGACCATTGGTAAAATGATTGAATTACTAGCTGGTAAAGCAGGTGTATTATCTGGTAAATTTGGTTTTGGTACTTGTTTTGGTGGTGATCGTGTTGCAAATATTTCAAAAGTACTCATCAGCAAAGGTTTCAGTTATGGTGGTAAAGATTATGTTACAAGTGGTGTAACTGGTGAACCTTTGGCATGTTATATTTTCTTTGGTCCAATTTTCTATCAAAAACTTAAACATATGGTAATGGATAAAATGCATGCTCGTGCACGTGGTCCAACAGTTACACTTACTCGTCAACCAACTGAAGGTAGAGCAAGAGGTGGTGGTCTCAGACTTGGTGAGATGGAACGTGATGCTCTTATCAGTTATGGTGCTTCCGCTTTAATCATGGAACGTTTAATGGTTTCTTCTGATCGTTTCACTGTTTTTGCTTGTAAAAAATGTGGTTTCCTCGGTTATGAAGGTTATTGTCAATATTGTAAAAGTTCAATAGATATCTCTACAATTGAAATTCCATACGCTTGCAAATTGTTATTCCAAGAACTTCAAGCTATGAATATTGCACCACGTTTAAAATTAGTTGATTCTTAAAAATAATATTAATAGTGTTTGCATTCATCATAAATAATAAAAACAATCAATATCATAATAATATAATATATAATTTTTTTTGAATGCTGTTTTTATTAAACTAATTTTTCATTTGCTTTCATTTCTCTGAATTATTTAATTATTTTGGTGTTCATTTTAAATTTAATTACTTCACTATGTGATGAGATAGCAGCACGTGGACTAATCTATAGATTAATAAATTAAATTGTTAAAAAGAATTCCATTTGACCTAAAACTAAAATTATATAATTTTCATGTTTTTTTATTGAAGAATTCATAAATGGTAAAATTTGAATTTGCAAAATTACCATTTTTCATGAATGTTCTTTTTTACAATTTGTACAATGTAATTTAATTAGTTGGATCAATTTGACCTTGAAGATTTAATTGATATTGACCACCAAATGCATCTTGATTTAAATTTAAATCCACTGATGTATCTTTACTAATGATTACAACTTGTGCAATTTAAATTTAATGTACAATGAAAGATGAAATAAACGGAGAGTTTAATGATGGTGGAAGTTATGATCCAGAATCCATAAATGATAAAACTTTGTCTAATTCTTATGACGTTACTTGATTTTCAGTAATTAGTTTTATAAAATGTGGTTTTAAAATCAATAAATATGAATACAATTCAATTATCAGTACTGAATTTATGATTAAAAATGGATTATTTCAAATACTACCCATTACATAGTTATAACTGTAATTATGATGAGTTGGAAGTTTTTATTTATAAAAAAAAAAAAGTGTAATTATTATTATTGTTTTCTATCTAATAATTGACTTTTTAAATTAGTTACTAGATTATTTGATTTGTTGATTTACTTATTATTATTATTGGTTGTTACCATTTTGATAATAGCTGATAATATTGAACTTGTTTAATTTTTGAGCTTTTGAAATTAAACCATTTGAAATTTGAAATTGATTTGGGAAATATTTTAATAATAAATCACAAAGTAATACATTTCCATTAACAAATGCATGATTGAATACTGATAAATGATCATTGCTGTGGTTGTTGTTGTTATTGTTTACACTGTTGGTAATTACTGCATCTGTATTTGTTTTTGTACCAAATAATTTATCACCAAAATTTGAAAATATATATTCTAATGAAATTAAATTATAATTTTCATATTTTCCACTAAAAATTGTGCCCCAAAATAAAGATTTATTAAAATGATCACTACCAAATAAATAGTTGACAATTTGTAAATTTTCAAAGACTAAACATGCTTTAAACCATAAAACGTAATTTGAAAGTTTAGAAACGTTGAAAAATGCTTTTACCAGTTCTAAATCTGTTGTTGATTTAAAAACCAATTCCAATTGTTTAATCGACAATTTAGGATCATTTACAAAATTTGTAAGATTATGACAAATTACATTTGTAGATTGAAAAACTTGTAAAAGTATATCTACTCTACCAATTTCAATTAAGAAATCAACAGTTACTTCCAAATTTGCATTTAAAATTATTGAACCATCAGCACGTTCAAAATGTGTATATTTACTAACCAAATTGAATAATATACAACCAACATTTGTATCACTACAAAAAATTGAATCAACAGTGAAATTATTTGAACGTAAAAATGTACATTTACGATGTTTTTTACAATTGTAATTGTAATATAAATTATTCTCTGGTTTCTTTGGTTTCAATGTATTTGTTTCAACAACATGCTGACCATTTTCACCACCATTATTTAAAATTTGATCTTCACCTTCTTCATCTTCATCTTCTTCATCTAATATTGGTTTTATATTTAACATTGGAAATAAATTTGCTCTAATTAAATATTTAGTAATCAATGGTGATTTAATGAAAAGATAATTAAATGAATGAAATGTTGAATGATAAATTTCAATTGAATTATTTAATATTAATTGACGTACTGACATTAGCTCTTGAATTGTAACACCTCTAATCTGAATAAATGTTGAAAATAAATGATTTAATATAACTGGAATTGTACCTTGAACATTATCATTAATTTCAATTAATTCACCACTATTATTATTATTATTGTTTGATAATTTTAAATGACAAATCCAAAATTGAACAGCTGAAACAATTTGACTAACAGAAACATCATCAATTCTATATACATTTAATTCTTTATCATATAAGTATTTGTGTACTT
Organism: Dictyostelium brefeldianum; assembly: GCA_013375695.1. Lineage (NCBI taxonomy): Eukaryota > Evosea > Eumycetozoa > Dictyosteliales > Dictyosteliaceae > Dictyostelium > Dictyostelium brefeldianum. The sequence continues at coordinate 7,607 of JABXES010016197.1, read as the reverse complement.
GTTTTCCATTATTCCATGATTCTTTAAACATTGAATAAAATTTATCTTCAAATTTAAATTGATGTAAACCAAGTATCAATGATAAACTTTTTAAATCATTAATCTTAATCAATGAAATAACAACTTCATTTGCAACATTTTGAAAATAACCATTTAAATTTAGTTTAATTCTTTTTAATACTTCAATACCACTAACATCACCACTACTAATGATTGTTGAATTTCTTTGCTCATAAATTACTCTTTCCATTAAATATTGAAATTTGAATACTTTTGAATTTTTACCACATCTAAATGATTTATAATTATTTGAATACCAATGAACTAATAATTGTTCAACGTTTTCAATTGGATTATTTTTAAATAATTTGTATAAATCTTTTTGACTGATATAAACTGAAATGAAATTAATGTCATCTCTTGAATCTAATTCTTTAATTACTTGGAGATTACAAGTTCTAATTGCTTTTCTATATGATGTACTATATAATTTTGAACCATTTATTATTTCCAATCTTTTAAAATATGGTTTGAAATAGTCTACCAATTGATACGTTTTGAAATTTAATTTTGAATAATCTTTAAGTGAAGTAATAACTAAATTTGTTTCTGTATAACCACTAACCATCCAATCAATAGTAGCAGTACTTTTAATTTCGATTTTAACGTGTTTATCACCTTCGTAAATAGTATCAATTGGTACGAATAAATGTAATTCTGAATTCCATGTCGGGAAATATTCCATCTTTGGTTTAAATTGATCGTTAATTGACAAGATTGCAGCTTCATACCAATGTTTTGAAATGGTTGAAAATTTACATATAATATTGAATAGTTGTAGTGCAAATTGATCATCATCTTCACAAAATGTAATTATTGATTGACTAGAAGCAAGTTTAATCCATTTTAATATACTATCTTGATTGTTTGCAATTGTTTTAGCATCGGTATTTAATATAGATGAATCAAGTTCACGTCTACTATGAATGAGTTTTGCACCTTTGTTTATTAAATATTCCAATGCATTACCATTTAATTGTGAACAACAATAGTCATATATGTCTTCATCACTAGTACCATATGATGATTCACCAAACCCCAATATGTATCTATAATCATAATCGTGTTTAACTTTAATACATTTACTATTACTGTTTGGTGATGGTCCTGCTGATGTTGTAATGAGTACACTATTATCTTTTAATTGTAATATTAATGTTGTTACTGATTGTTGAGTTGATTTAAATGAATTCGAATTTACCAATATATCAATTATTTGATTTTTAATTTGATTATCTTTTCCCTTTAAACTTGTAACTGAAGTTGAATGAATTTCTATTGGTACTATTTGATTTGATAATATTCTAACTGCATCTAAATTATCATTATCAATTGCCAGTGATATTAAATCATCAACTATACATTCAATTTGAATTCTTTTATTATATAATAATAATTGTAATATTTCTTTATATAATGTTGTTATTGAAGCTGATGTATTTGATAATGTTACTATAGTTGATGATGGCACTGTAATTTCTACTATATGATCTTGTTTTCTTTTTTTATTTGTTTCTATTTGCTGTTGTGCTGGTTGTTGTGATGATTGTTGTTGTCTAGTTGTTGTTGGTTTAAATAAAGATACTATTGAAAGTCTATCAATTTGAATATATTCATTTGCTTGTAATTTACATTTTAATAATTGTAATTGACCATTTGTAATCATCCAATTTAATGAATGTATATATTTGAATTTATTTTTACCACCAATACTAAAACTCTTGTAATCTATTCTTAAATTTCTATCTAATACTTGATCTACAATCACTGGTATATACGATATTATATGATTAAACAAATATTGATTATGTATTACTTTCCAAAATGTTATTTCATGTTTGTTATTTTGGCTATTAAAACTACTATTATTATTATTTTCACTATTATTATTCATAGGTTTATAGATATATACTAAAATATATACACATAAAAAAATAATAATTTGTTTTTTAAAAAAATGAAAAAAAAAAAAAAAAAATAAAACATTAAAAAAAAATTTTATTCAGATGTAGAATTAATTGATACTACACTAGACTATATTGAAGAAATTGAAACATTGCTTCCAGCTGAATAAGATGCTACACTTTTTAATTACAATGATGAAGATAATAAATCAATTGACCATTTAAATTTTAATCGCTTCTCATTTGACACCGTTTTTTAACAGTTGGTGATGTACTATTAAATGTAGTTAATTATTTCACGCACACAGAATTGATATTCTTTAAAACATTTTCAATATACCAAAGATTTTTATTACATAAATACATTTATCAATTTCAAATTATCAAGTAATCAAATGGAATGTATATTTAAATCAACAGATTTAGAATCAATCAAACAATTATACTATGTATCAAAATATTCAAATTACGATCAATGATTTAGATCATGTTTAGTTTATGAAAATTTTCAAATTATAAATTATTTATTTGGTACTGATGGTGGCCATTTTAATAAATCTTCATTTTGGAATTCGGTTTTCACTGGTCAATATGAAAATTATAATTTAATTTCATTAGAATATATATTTTCAAATTATCAAGATAAATTAACCGTGTCAAGTAATATTGAAATTAAAAAGAATATAAGAGTTTATGATTATTTTTACAAGTTAAATATATTTATACATTGTTTATTAATGGAAATGTATTGGTATGTGATTTACTATAAAGTATTTCCCAAATCAATTTCAATTTCAATTGAATTAATTTCAAAAGTAATAGGATTAAACAAGTTTAATATTATCAGTTATAATTAATTATTATTATCAAAATAGTAAAATAAGTAAATCAAATAATTTAATATTAAACCTTAAAAGTAACAAACTCACAACCGATTTTACATTATTTAAAATAAAAAAAAAGTTTTTTTTTAATATTTTCATTTTAATAATTCACTTCACAACAACAATAATAATTATTTTACATGTATAATAATAAAACAAATAGAGTTATGAAAAATAGTGTTGATAATAGTATACCTGATGTTGGATCATCTGTATTTAATAGTAGTAATGAAATAACATTTTGGAAAGTAGTACACAACAAATATGTATTTAGAATTATCATGTCTTTCATACCAGAGATTGTAGATGCAATAATAGAGAAAAATATACAAATAGATCATAGTGATTATAGTATTAGTGATAGAAAGAAATTCAAATACATACATTCATTAAATTGGATGTTAAACCTTGATCTATTATCGTTATTAAAATGTATATTACAAGCAAATGAATTCATTAAAATAGATAAATTAGCATTAGAATTATTATTTTGATCAACAGTTACACAAAAATCATCACACAACAACAAATAGAAACAAATAAAAAAAGAAAACATGATGAAATAGAAAATAACACAAGCACAGTTGAAACATTAAATGAAACAGCAACAGTAGCAACGCCATCATTACAAGAAGATATACTACAATTATTATTACATAATAAAAGAAGTCAAGTTGAATGTATAGTTGGTGATTTAATATCATTGTCAATTAAATATGGTAGTTTAGAAACAGTTAGAATAGTATCAAATCAACCAGATCCAATTCCAATTCATATATCTACAATTAATAAATTAAAGCAAGTTAAAAATCAAATAATTGATATATTGGTAAATTCAAATTCGTTTAAATATATGCATCCAGAAATATCGTCATTATTATTACAACAAAAACATGATGACATTGTTATGGAAGAAGCTGTAATTGATGAAGCAACAAGTAACGAAAGTAAATGTATTAAAATAAATGATAATAATGAATTTAAAGAAATTTTAAAGAATGAACCAAACTATGATAGTTCAAGTGATGAAGACATTTATGATTATTGTTGTTCTCAATTAAATGGTAATGCATTGGAATATTTAATTAGCAAAGGTGCAAAACCTTCTAAAAATAAACTTGATCTTGATTCAAAAATATTAAATATTGACATTATAACAATTACAAATAATCAAACAAGTATATTAAAATGGATTAAACTTGCAACCAGTCAATCAACAATTACATTTTGTAAAGATATGGAATCATTTGCACTACAACTATTCAATATTATATGTAAATTTTCAATCATTTCAAAAGAATGGTATGAAGTTTCAATATACTCAATTAATGAAGAATTTAGAAAAAAGATGAAAGCGTTTCCTACATTTTGGCATCCAATGTTAAATTTATTTGTATCAATTGATCCAATATCTAACAGTAATGAGCATAGCAAAATTGAAATTAAAAACACTGAAACTATTGATTGGATGGTTGGATGTTCAGACAACTTTATTGTAGATCAGAGTTGGATTATTAAAAGTTCAATTTCAAGAATTTATTTTAAAACATATCAATTAGTAGATCATTTTCAACCACATTTTAAAAAATTTCAAGTAGTTGATGGTTCAAACTATTATAGTAAACCATATAGAAAAGCAATTAGAACATGTAATCTTCAAGTAATTAAAGAATTAGATTCAAGAGAAGATATTGACCAAACAGGAATTTACATTAACCAAAAAGATTTATACAAATTATTTAAAAACAATCCAATTGAAAATGTTGAACAATGATTAGTTCATTGGTATTCAAATGACTACAAACCATTTGCATCAATTTATTCGCACAAAACAATCAAATTTCAATATTTAATTACATGAAAGAGTAATTTATGAGCAAAGAAATTCACATTCAACAACACTCAACGATGATGGTGATAAATTAAAAAGAATCAAACCCAATTTAAATTCAAACTATAAAAACGTTGTAAATGAGGTTATCGTTTCATTGATTAAAATTAATGATTTTAAAGGTTTATCATTGGTATTTGATGTGCATCAATTTAAACTTGATGAAGTATTTTATATAATGTTTGAATAATTGTGGAATAATGGTAAAAATGTTCACAGATATTTATATGATACAGATTTAAATGTATATAGAAATGATAATGTATCTGTTTCTCAAATTGTTTCTGAAGTTCAATTTTGGATCAATATATTACAATCTTCAAAAGACAAAAGTGATGAGATTATAGAATTAGTTCAAGATACTATACCAGTTATTTTAAATCATTTATATTCCACATTAATTCAAATTAAAGGTGTTATAATTAAAGAGTTGAAATTGGTACGTCAATTATTATTAAATAATTCAATTAAAATTGATCATTCAACATTTCATTCATTCAATTATCTTTACATCAAATCACCATTATTAATTAAATATATAATGAAAGTATCTGTATTTCCTGCTGATGGTTTTGGGCAAGTTCCTGCAAACAAAACAATTGATACAAGTAATTATGTTATTGAAACCAATACATTAAAACCAATAGAAGCAAATAACTTTTCATATTATAATTGTAATAGTGAATTACACGAGACAAGTGATCAATTAAATTCAAGTCAACTCACATTTGATTTTGTATTTGAAAATGGTGATAATATAAATTCAATATTATTGTATTTGGTAAATATATATGGTCATTCCGATGATGAAGGTTTCATTGATTGTAAATAATGATGAAATTATCAATGATAATATTGATCAAAGAACCAAAGTTTGTGATTATTATTATAAAACAATTTTCAACAAATTATTCAATGCTGGTAATATATTGTTTTGTGGTTTATTGTTAAAACATTTCCCAAATCAATTTAAAATTACAAATGATTTAATTTCACAAACAATTCAATCAAACAAAATCAACATTATTAAATATTATTATAAAAATGATACAATCAGCCATAGAGGTAATCAAATAACTCATTTAAAAAATCAATTAATCGAAAATAATATTTGTTTTAAATCATTAAGTTGGTTAAATTTAAATTTTGATGAATAAAAAATAATAAATAAAAACAAACATTTTTTTAATTTCCAAAAAAATAACAGATGTCTAATCTTTACGCAAAGTAAACACCTGTTGTAACTTTTTATTTTTGGTTTTCACAATAATTATTTTTAAAAATTACCACAATACCTAATTTTTTTTTTTTTTTTTTTTTTTTTTTTTAATAAAATTTTTTAAAATTTTTTAATTAAATTTGGGTGTTGAATCACCATCACCACCACCATGACATGTTGTTGTTGTCATAATGATATTGTTGTTAATTTTCAAGCTGGAAATACAAATACCTCTGTATTAAATTCTTTAGGTAAAGGTAACAATGATTGAGATTGTGATTGTGATAATTTTGGTGGTGTATTTGGTTTACCATTATTACTTTTATTTTTTTCAGTTTCTTTTTTATTTTGTTGTAGTTGTTCTTGTGGTTGGTGTTGTTTAGTTTGTTGTTCAGTTTGTTGTGAAGATGAATCTGGTGATGTTGATGTTGTGGTAGTTGTAGTTGACATTATTTTGTTTTTTATTTATATCTCTATACCCTTATTTATCTTTTTATCTGTATTTACTATTTTAAAAATAATAATATGACATTCTTTTTTTTTTTCTCTTTCTCTTTATATGTAGAATGTTTATTAAACAATTCTCGAAATCTCTAAAATATTATTTCCATTTTTGTAGATTTTTAACAAATATTTGTTTAAAAAAAAAACAAATAATATTTATGTTTTTAAAAAATAAAAACAAATTGTTTTAAAAACAATCTTTTAAAAATGAAATAGATTTAAAAACACACAAACACGCCAACACACAACAACAACATATGTGTTATTTAATTATAATAATATGTACATATGTGATAATAATATCACATTCATATTCGTTGCATTGTGTTTTTGTTATTATGCGACATTAACGGTTGGGATAAAAAAAATAAAAAAAAATAAATAAAAATTTGAAAAAAATAAAAAAATTGTTTAATTGTGATTCAATTTATCGCAATCAAATTTTCAGAGTTATAAAAGTCTGAATGCCATAGACATAAAAAGCAACATTGTATACAAAGCTGTTACTACTCATTCGAACGTCATATTCTTTTATTCATGTGTAGCTCAATTAAATTAAAATAATTTGGTGTAACCTTCCTTCGCCACAAAAACAATTGAAAAAAAATTATTACCAGTGCAAAGTGATAATAATTAATTATTTTTTTTTTTCTTTTTTCTCTAAATTTTTAATTTATTTTTTTTTTTAAACAGAAACAGTAATAATAAAAACTAATAATAATTTTAACTATATATAACATTACAACAGTAATAAAACTCATCAATTTTCAACACAATAAAAATCAATCAAATTTAAATATAATAAATCTGTAATAATAATATATTATCTCAATCGATTACTATAACAAAAAAAATATAAAAAATTCATAATTCAGGTAAATATCTACAAATATCAATTAAAATAATTAAATTCCAACAACCACTTTTTGACTTTTTATACGGAGACATCAACATGCGCCTATTCAAATAAATTTTTTTTTCATTATTAAATGTGACATTGACATTGAAAGGATATTTTCAAAAAATTTCATTTTTTTTTTTTTTTTTTTAATTTTTTTTTTTAATATTTTTTTTTGGGTTTTTTTTTATTTTTTTAAAGATTTTTAAAAATTTGATTTATAAAAATAACCCCGCCCCCACCACGC
>JABXES010016170.1:0-24182 GCA_013375695.1 Dictyostelium brefeldianum | reverse complement strand
TTTATATTTATATTTTTTTTTTTTTTTTTTTTTTTTTTTATAATTTTTTTTTTAATAATAAAATTTTTATTATTTTAAATTTTTTTAAAAAATTTTTTTTTTTTTTTTTTTTTTTTTTTTAATTTTTTTTTTTTTTTTGATTGTTCAAATTTATATTAATTTTATATTACAACCTTTTTTTTTTTATTTGTATTTGTATAGTAGTAATAGATTAATAATGGACGTCAATAATTTAAAAACAATATTAGAAGAGACATCAGTTCTCAGTGATCATAAAACTAAAACTGAAAAATATAAATCAATCCTTCAACAACTTGTTGAACAAAAACAAGTTGCTCCTTTAAAAACTTTTATTACACATTGTATGTTGATATATGATCACTACTCACTCACATCAAATCATCACCAATAAATATATACTAACATATACATATATTTATATATTTATATTCTAGTGACTGATGAATCAACACCATTAGTAATTTCACGTACAATTTTATTATCATTTACTAGTAGTCATAAAACATTACCAGAAGATATTCAAATGACATTGGGTACATTTGTATTAGAACGTATTCAAAATAGAGTAGTTGCATTTGAAGAACAAGTATCTGAAATTCGTTATAATCTTGCTAAACTTTATGAACGTCAAGAAAATTGGAGAGAATCTGCAAGATGTCTCATTGCAATTCCATTGGATAGTAGTCAACGTGTAATTTTACCAGAATATAAAGTTAAAATCTACGTTAAAATTGCACGTCTCTTTTTAGAAGATGAAGAATCTGGTCAAGCTGAAACTTATATCAATAGAGCAAGTGATTCACTTCATTTAGTTAAAAATACAAAATTAATTTTAGCACATAAAGTAAGTTTTAAAATAGGGTATATAGTGATAACACCGATCGATCAGTTATTAATCAACCACCACTATTCATTATAACTTTTTTACTAGACATGTTTTGCAAGAATTATGGATTATAAAAGAATGTTTTTAAAAGCAAGTCTTAGATATTATGATTTATCACAATGTTTACCAAAAGATGGTGAAAGAATGCACGCATTATCATGTGCAATTGTTTGTGCAATTTTAGATAAAGCAGGACCACAAAGATCACGTACATTGGCAACATTGTACAAGGATGAAAGAAGTCAACAACTCGCAACTTACACCTTTTTAGAGAAAATGTTTTTAGAGAGAATTTTAAAGAAAAATGAAGTTAAAAAGTTTGCAGAATCATTAAAACCACATCAAATGGCATTGCTTTCAGATGGTAATACCGTATTGGATAGAGCTGTAATTGAACATAATCTTTTATCTGCAAGTAAACTCTACAACAATATCACTTTTGATGAATTGGGAGCACTCTTGGAAATTGCTGCTGATAAAGCTGAAAAAGTTGCCTCTAAAATGGTTGTTGAAGAACGTTTAGTTGGTTCAATCGATCAAATTGAAAGACTTATTCAATTTGAAAATCAAGGTGATTCACTTTCTCAATGGGACAAAAAAATTGAAGGTCTTTGTCTTCACATGAATAATATCATCGAATCAATTTCCATTTATCCAGAATTTATTGTATAAAATAATAGTAAATAAATAAACGATAATATAATAATCAACAACTACTATTATAAAAATATATAAATAAAACAAAACAAAAAAAAGTCGACATCGATCATGAAATAATGGAAATATTTTCTATAGAAAATATTTCACAATAACTAAATTTTGAAATATTTTTATTATTTTTCAAACTAACCCGCACACAATGAATAACATCAATAACATTGAAGATAAAAATAAAGATGGTGAAATTTCAATTATAACAACAGAATTTTTAACATTATCAATTATACATTACAAATAAAGAGGAGGAAGTATATAGCGATGAATTTGACAAAGAATGTTATAGAGATGACAATGATAGATATGAATTATCATTATTATCAGAGTTTGCAAGAGAATATATTTTATCATCAAGATTTGAAAAAAGAAGATTTAATATGGAAGCTTGGTTTGCAAAAAAAGAATATGAAAAAAGAATGAATGAAATTAATTCATCTTCAACATCAACATTTCAAGAAAATAACAATAAAAATTAAGTTTTGTATCACAATTGAAATATAAAAGAAAATTCATATCATCAAAATTGTTTATGTGTCGTGTGTGAAATTTTTTATAGCGAAGTATTTGTCATTTTGATTCTCAATGCACACAACAACGAAATCATGATCTTTTTGTTGTTAACTCTAAAAAAAAGAATCCTCTCAATGTTTTTTTATTTTTTTAAATATTAATTTTTTTTTATTTTTTTTATTGCAAACCAAATATCAAAAATATTGATACACAAAAGAAATAAAAGAATAAAAGAAATAAATGGCAACATACAATTTAGTTGAAAGTAATGAAAATAAAATTGAAAGAAAATCAACAAAAGTAGTGGAAAATCAATTAAATAACAATAAATTAATAAAAGGAATACAAAAAAATAAATTTTTAATTGCATTTGATAAATACGTTTTCTCAAAAATTATAATAACAAGTTTGAAAATATAAACTTCAAGAATTAACTACGTCAAATAAACAACCCAGAATTAAACCACATTAAACAACATATATGTGCGTATTTTACAAATAATAACCTACATATCTTCTCTCCTTCCCTCTTCTTATAAAAATATATCAATTTAAAAAAAAAAAAATAATTAATTAAAAATTAAAATAAATTTTTTAACCAAAAAATTTAAAAAAACCTTTAAAAAAAGCTTTTTTTTTTTTTTTTTTTTTTTTAAAATTATTATCGCAACAACAATGGAAACAGATAATAACATAGCGTTACCAACAACAATTGTTGAAAAAAAGAAAAGAAATAAAAGCCAATTTGTATTTAAACAATATATAATTAATCATGAATTAGCAGCACAAAAAGTATCAACTGATAGTTTACTATTGGCAAGTTATACAAGTATTGCAAGATTTAAAAAATATAATTTATTGGAAGGAAATGAACAAACTAGAAATAATCGATTAAATAATTTAGTATTTGAACAACCTGATACACCTTACAATTATCAACTTGGTAAGGATAATAATTATTTATTAAATTTCGATCAAGAATTATTAGATACAAATTTCAATAAAAATGATAATTTATGGCCAAAATATATTTTAGGTATGATCATCATTGTACAATGCAACATAGTTATGATAATATATACATATCAATATGTTAACACTAATCATCATCATTATCATTAGATATTGGAACAGGATGTAATATACTTAGTATTATGTTAGGACAAAGATTTGGAGCAGGTACAATTATAAATTCAATTGATATTGAAGAATCGGCAATTTCAAATTCAAAATTAAATATTGAAACAATATATGGAGAGGGTAAATCAATTACTGATAATATTTATTTATTTCATACACCAATTCAAGATTTTAAACCTGATAATTTCATTGATATCCTCGATGGTGATGATGGTACAACTGTAATTGGTAAAAAACATGTACATGAAATTGAATTATCAAAAAATAATGAAACAAAAAGTAAATTACAACAAGCAGGTAAAACCCATACTCCATCAACATCATCAAACAGCAATGGAAAATATGATTTAATTATATGTGCACCACCATATTTCCCAACTGATATAAAAAAAGATAAATTAGTAGATGCAATGCAACGTAATAGAAGAGTAGCAAGACATACACACACATTAACAATGGATGATTTAATGGAATCTGTTAAAAGATTAATTACACCTGATCATGGTGTATTCACTACCATTGTTTCAATTCCCGATCCTTCTGATGATTTGGAATTGGCTGCTACAAATCATGGTTTCGTTTGTTTGGAATTAGTTGATATAACTGATTCTCCATCTACTAAAATTGTTAGAAAAATGTATACTTTCCAATTACCAACAGTAAACAAACATAAAACTGCATTAAACAGTGATACTATCATTAGAAAATTCTCAATCTATGAAACTACAATTAAAGATTCAACAATTAAAAATCATAGAAAACATAGTAATCAATATAAACATATGTTGAATGATTTTTGTAATCATTTTTTAAAAGAGGATGATACCACCATTTATAATAATAATGATAAAAGTAACACTGCTACAAATTAAAAATAATAATAAAATTAAATTTTTAAATTTTAATAATATTTTTATTTGTATTTGCAAAAACAATATAATATAAGAATTTTGTTTTTTATTTTTGATTTTAATATTTAATCGATCTGATGTTACCCAAAAATTTAACTGCAGAAAAAAATTTCAAATTCGAAGAAAAGCGCTTTTTTTTGATAATTATTTTGACAGCTGTTTTAATGTTTGTTTTTTTTATTTTTTAAAATTTAATTATTTAAAAGTCAAAGAAAGATAGACAATGTCACAAGTATCATCCACACCAACTAAATCAACACCACCAATTAATGATCAATCACAGCAACAAGAATTTGATGAAAATGATATTGGTTTATTGATTGCATTGAATCCATCATTAAGCAGTAATATAGAAATTAAAATTAAAATAAATGAATCAGTATGTACATATACATATTATTAATATAATATTTATTTTCAGCTTATCCATACTAATAATATTATTATTATTATTATTTATTTTAGATATCAATTGGTAGAAGTAAAAATTGTAATATAGTAATTTCAGATTTAATTATTAGTGGTAAACATTGTATTATAACTAGAGCTGATAAAGCTGTACCTTTAAACAATAATAGTAGCAACAATAGTAGAAAGAATAGTAATAATAATAATAATACCAACAACAATAACAACAATAATAATGGATATGGATTATTATTAATTCAAGATATGAGTACCAATGGTACATTTATAAATGGTAAATTAATTGGAAAAGGATTATTTAGAGTAATGAAATCAGGTGATAAACTTTGTTTAGGTAAATCAACCAAAGAAGTTGATATTTCATTTTTATATAAAGCAAATAAAATCATTGAAATTGGCTCAAATTATAATGGTGGTAATGCATGTGGTGCTGGTGAAAGTTATATTTGGGAAAAACAAGATGTTAAAGACGATGTTTTAAAAGATTATGATTTCATTAAAGAATTGGGTTCTGGTAATTTCAGTGTAGTCTATGAAGGCATAAATAAAAATAATGGTAAAAGAGTTGCAATCAAACATTTAAATTTAACTAAACTTACTCAATCTCCAAAATTCAAATCACAATTAAATAGAGAGATTGAAATACTTAAAATTGTAAATCATGAAAATGTAATTCAAATATTTGATATATTTTATACAAAAGATCAACAATTATTTTTTATATTAGAGTTGTATGTATTACAGTACACTATAGATCACTATATATAACAGTATGGTACTAATATCAATTTCACACTATATTACTATTATACAGAGCAAATGGTGGAGAATTATATAATAAAATTGGATATGATGAACCATTATTAAATGAAACACAAACTAAATTTATATTTAAACAAATTTTAAATGCAGTTTATTATCTTCATTCAAAAGGTATAGCACATAGAGATTTAAAACCAGAGAATATACTGTTTGAAAGTTATGGTGATAATGATGATTTCTTAAAAATTAAAATTACAGATTTTGGATTAGCAAGATTTATACATGAAGGTCAATTAGCTCGTACACTTTGTGGTTCACCTTTGTTTGTTGCACCCGAAGTAATTCGTTCACTTGGTAATAATAAATTAAATAGTGGTAACACCAATAATAATGTATCACCAAGTAAAGATATTTTAAATCCTCAATCAACTGGATATGGTAAATCTTGTGATGCATGGTCTTTAGGTGCAATTTTATATATAATGTAACGTGTAGATTTTGTTTAACCAATATATTAATTAATTAATCATATGGCTAACCAAATTCTTCATTTTGCAGGTTAACAGGTAAACCACCATTTGATGATGACGATGGAGAAGAATTATCAACTCCACAACTTTTTGAAAAGATCATTTCAGGTAATTATAGATTTCCTGAACATGTTTTATCATCAATTTCAAAGAATGCAGCAGATTTAGTAAAAAGATTATTGACAGTTGATCCAATTAAAAGATATACAATTGAACAAGCATTATCACATCCATGGATTACAACAACAACTGATAGCAACAATAATAAAAATAATAGTAAACCAATATCACCAACTAAAATTATAACTACAACAACCATTACAACAACAACTACAACTACATTATCAAAACCATTAAAAAGACATTTATCAGGAGAATTACCACCATCACCTTTATCATCAACAGTTAATCATCATCATCCAATAGTTTTCAATAATAATAGTACAAGTTTTATTAGTAATTCATTATTAAATCAATTAGTTTTAAATGAAGAACCAAACAAGAAAAGAAAAACATTTTATTCAAATAATTCACAATCTAAAGAAAATTTATTACTTGTTAATAATAATCCAATTTTAAAATCTAGTCAATAATAATAAATATTTATTTATTTGAAATTAAAAATAAATTTTCTTTTGATTGATTAGTGTAAATGTAAAAGTTTGTATTTGCAATACCCAATTTCTCTTTAATGAATAATAGTCTACCATAATCTATAATTCTTTTTGCTTTATATCCCAATTCTTCTTTTCTTTTAGTTGTAAATACATCTTGTTTATTAAATTCAATCTTTTCTTTTTCTTTTTTATTTAACTTTTCCATTTTATCTTGTTCTGATTGTTCTTCATCTTCATTATCATCATAATTCTCTATTTTATTTTCATCAATTGTTGCCCAACTACTAATTGAACAAATTAATTGAAATTCATTTGGAGTTATATTTAATTCATTCTTTAAAAATGATTGATCTACATAAATAAAAGTAAAATTAGTTAACTATATATGTATACAACAAAATAACCATAACAAATTAAATTTACTTACTTGAATAAGTATTATAACTACAAATATGATGACAACAAGTTGCAATACCAATTCCTTTAAAGTTTTCATTGATTTTTTGATTTTTGTTGTTTAATAAATTATAAATTGAATCCAAAGTGAAATCAGTTGCACAACCACATAAATGTTTTGAAGTTATTACAAATGGTTTATTTTCTAATATTTGAAGTGTTGATAGATTTAAATGTCTAATATCAATTAGTAAACGTTGAAAATGATGACATGTTGATTCATTTTTAATTAATCTATCCACTTTTTTCAATGATCTAAATTTCATTCTATCAATTAAAATATGACCAGATTTCTTTTCATGTGATAAAAATATATGATTACTTAATTTACCTGATCCTGCTCCAAACTCTAAATATACATTGTTTTCATCATATAAATTATTTAATTCTAATAAATTTATAACTGATGATTCTTGTTGAATATGTTTTAATGTTTGACTAAATAATAATAGTAGTGGTGTTAGTATCACTTCATTATATAAATAATAATATTATTTACATTACCTACTCTGATTTAATTATTTTTTCAAA
Source organism: Dictyostelium brefeldianum (assembly GCA_013375695.1). Classification (NCBI taxonomy): domain Eukaryota; phylum Evosea; class Eumycetozoa; order Dictyosteliales; family Dictyosteliaceae; genus Dictyostelium; species Dictyostelium brefeldianum. The sequence goes on along the minus strand of JABXES010016170.1, from coordinate 16,675 downwards.
TGATATATGTGTTTTATTTTCCAATGTTTGAATTTTACAATTATCATTTTCCAATAAATATTTGATAAAGAATTGATCCAATTTATTTGCAATTGAATGTAAATCATCAGTTGAAACTTGTGATAATATAATTGGTGGAATAGTCGATTTTTCATTGTTAACTAGATCATTTAAATTTTCAGTATAGTATATTTCTTTTTTTGATTCTTCAATGTGTGCATCTTTTTGACCAACTTTTGCACTTGGACATGTTTTTAAATGTTGTTTTAAATTACTTTCATAAATTGAATGATTTGAATTTAGTGGGCATTGAATTCTTTTTCTTTCTTTTGGTAAATTTGTTGAATCTGATGTTGTTGTAGTTGGATCTAATGTTGCAGTTGATAGTGTATTATCAATTGGTTTATGATGATTACAAAAAGTTGAATCTTTTGCTCTTTTATATTTACAAAATTCAGCTCTATGTTTTCTTTTATTTAATATCCAAAATATACAATCATTATGTGAATCAATATCCTCTTGTGTTGGTTTCTCTTTTAATGGAATTGAATGATCAATCTTTTGTTTTTTCTTTTTTTCTTTTTTATTTGTTGATTTTAATGGTGATGATGATTCGGTTATGTTTGTTCTTTTTCTATCTCCTTCTAATATTATTGTTGTTGGGTTTTCTTGATTTTTTTCATCATCATTTTCCATTTTTTTAATTTAGTTTGTGAGAGATAATTTTTAGAATTAAAATTTAAAAAAACTGTCGTTTTTTGTGAAAAAAAAAAAAAAAAAATAAATTCATTTTTTAAAAAAACGATAAACCAACAATGACAACAATTATTGATAATAATAATCCAAATAATATTGGTAATTCATTAGAATCATATGGTATTGAAGATTGGTTAATATCAAATTTAAAAGATATATCAGTTGTAAATTTATTTCCAGTTCAACAAGAGATTGTACCATTTATTACTAGAACCGAAGGACATGATGTATGTGTTTGTGCACCAACTGGTAGTGGTAAAACATTGGCATATGCAATTCCATTGGTACAAAAAATAGTTAGAAGAATAGTTAGAAGAGTTAGAGTTGCTGTAATTGTCCCAACTCATGATTTGGTAACTCAAGTTGAAAAAACATTTCAATCGATTATACGTGGTACAGATTTGGTAGTGCTATCACTCGGTGTTAAACCATTTCATGTTGAACAAAAATTATTAATTAAAAATCATTCATATGGTCAACATGCTCTATATGAAAGTTTAGTTGATATCATTGTTTCAACACCTGGTAGAATAGTTGATCACATTAATGAAACATTTGGTTTCACCCTGAAATATTTAAATTATTTAGTAATTGATGAAGCGGATAGATTATTAAGACAAAGTTTTCAAGATTGGTTAGAAATTGTAATTGATTCTTCAAATCAACATTCAACTGATATTGATGAAATTGGTAATAATGGTAATGAATTAATTAAACAAAATAATAAAGGGTATTTAATATATATTATTAGTGGTAATAATTAATAATCAATATATAGATACTAACAATATTTATACCTATATATATTTATATATATAGTGACATTGAATTAATTGAAAAATCAATTTCATTAAAAGATAATAATCAACAAAATCATTTATGTTGGAGTGAATTTAAATTGGTAAAATTATTATTATCAGCTACAATGACATATAATCCATCAAAGATATCATTGTTACAATTGAATGCACCATTATTCTTTTCAACTAGTAAAACCAAAGAAATTAAATATAGTATGCCATCAACATTAAAAGAATGTTATGTAATTTCAAATGCTGATCAAAAACCATTGGTATTATTAAATATAATTTATGAAACATTAAAAAATAATAATAATAATGACAACACCACCACTGTCAATAGAAAGAAAATAATTTGTTTTACAAAATCAGTTGATATCACTCATAGATTAAATACATTATTGAAATTAATTGGTCAGGTTGATAAATTAAAATTCACATGTGAAGAATATTCATCTGCATTATCAACTTCTGAAAGATCAGATTTATTATCAAAATTTAAATTAAATCAAATTGATATGTATGTTTATAAAAGTAAATTATTATTATTATTATTATAATTATACTAATTGGCATTCCATGATACAGATTAATTTGTAGTGATATTATGAGTAGAGGTATGGATATTTCAGATATTGATGTTGTAATTAATTATAATGCACCACCAAATATAACATTGTATGTACATAGAGTTGGTAGAACAGCACGTGCAGGTAAAGATGGTTTTTCTTATACAATTGTTGATAAACAAGAAATTAAATATTTCATTTCAATGATGAAAAAAACAGAAAGATCTCAAACATTACATTGTTTAAAATGGAAACCTACGACTTATTCTAAATTTGAATCAAATTATAAATTAGCCTTAAATCAAATGAGATTAATTTATTCAAAAAGAAAATTTAATGATAAACAAGATGAAAACATTCAAGATGATGAAGAAAATGAAAATAATCAAGATGAAAATAATCCAGATGAAACTACAACAACAAATGATAACCAAGAAGAAAATATAATTAAATTAAAACAAAGTCTATTAGAAATTTCTAAAAAGAAAGCAAAAATAAATTTTAATATTTAAAAATTTAATACATATATCAGTGAATATGAATATATTATGTTGTGTGTTTGTTATCTTTTTATAAATTTTTCTAATCAACCAGGTTATTAATAAAATTTTGACATTCGTTTTTTTACGGTTCACAATTTTTCTCATGTAATAACGTTTTAATTTAGAGAATTTTGTGCGAAAATAAAATAAAGAAAAAAATGAAAAAAAAATAAAAAAAAAAAAGATTAAAAAAAAAAAAAAATGTTTTTTTTTTGAAAAACACAAATTTTAATAAAAGTATACACGTACAATTAATAAAACATAAAACAATAGAATTCTCTTAAATAAATAGTAATAGAAACATCAACAAAAAAACAACAATAATAACAACAATCAAAAAAAAAGTATTAATATGGTAACAACCCCTACTGCGACGGTGCCACCTCAGTCAGTTAGTAATACACCTCCACCAATTGGTTTACCAACTACTAGTAATACTACTACTAATAATACAACTACAACTACTACAACAACTACTACATCGTCTTCAAGTAGCAATAATAATAGTCGTAGATATAAAAACAACAACAGCAACAGTAATAACAATAACAATAATTCATCATCAGACGATACAGGTGAAGTTATTTTATATACTCCTGCAGATATTTCAGCATCATTAAGATCTGAAAAATTACAACAACAACAACAACAAAATCAACAATCTCAACAACCAATTCAAGAACAATCACAATCTTTAAATTGGCAACAAGAGTTGTATAAATTAAATCCAAAATCAGTTGCATTTGTACCAAAGCCACCAACACAAAATGTAAATAATAATAATAATAATAATAATAACAATAATAATCAACCACAACAATCTCAACAAAGACAAAGACAAGCAAGAGAAAGAAAACCACAACAACCAAAAGATAACAATACCACAAACACTGGAAATAGTAATAGACAACAACAAACTCAACCTCAACAATCTCAACAACCACCAAGAGATAATAGACAAAATAAAAAAGATAATACTAATAAACCACAACCACAAGTAAAGAAAGAAAATAACAATAACAATAATAATAATAATAATAATAATAATAATAATAATAATAATAATAATAATAATAATAATAGTAATAAAGAAGATAATACATTATTAAATAAATTTGCAAAAGTTAGAATTAAGGAGAGTTTAGCAAAAGCAAATAATCAAACTAGTACCACCACTACAACAACCACCAATAAAAATAATAATAATAATGGATCAAAGAAAACAAAATTTACATTTAATGAAAATGATGAAAAGAATTCAGAGTATACACCATTGGCAATTCAAATGATATCAAAGATTCAAGATAATGCATATGAATGTATGGTTTGTTTTGAAAGTGTTGGAAAGAATGCAACCATATGGAGTTGTAGTCAATGTTTTACAATGTTTCATATGAGTTGTGTTAAAACATGGTCATCCAAATCAATGTCAACAGATGGTCTATGGAAATGTCCAGGTTGTCGTCATGGTCATTCCATTAAACCAGGTAATCCAACTTGTTTCTGTGGTAAAGTTAAAGATCCACTTTACAATCCATTCCATTTAGCGCACTCATGTGGCGAAGTTTGTGGTAAATTACGTGCAAAATCAAATTGTCCACATTCTTGTACAATGCTTTGTCATCCAGGTCCCTGTTTAAATTGTTCATCACTTGGTGATATTAAAGATTGCTATTGTGGTGCCACCAAATACAGATTACTATGTGGTGAAGTTGATAAAGGTAAAGCATGTGAAGGTGTTTGCAATAAACAATTGGGTTGTGGTGGTCATAAATGTCAACAACAATGTCATAGTGGTCCATGTACTCCATGTAAAGTATTGGAAACTCAAAAATGTTATTGCGGAAAACATATTGATAACACAAAAGGATGTGGTTCTGGTTCATTAGATGAATCACGTGAACAAGATGATCCAAGATACTATAGTTGCGCTGAAAAATGTAATCGTACATTGAATTGTGGTAATCATCAATGTCAAAAACAATGTCATAAAGGTGAATGTGAACCATGTTTATTGGTACCACCATTGGTAACAAGATGTTCATGTACTCAAACATCATTGGCTGAATTGGGTGTTGTCAGAACATCTTGTCTCGATCCAATTCCAGTGTGTAAAAAAGTTTGTTCCAATTTATTAGCATGTAAACAACATTCATGTGCAGATAAATGTCATGTTGGACCATGTGGACCATGTAAAGTTAAAGTTAGATCAACATGTCGTTGCGGTAAAACCACTGAAAATCGTCAATGTGGTGTAGTTCTTCAAAATATGTCATCAACTAGTGCAGCGGCATTCACTTGCGGTAATGTTTGTAAAACACTTCGTTCATGTAAACGTCATGAATGTGGCATAAAATGTTGCCCTTCATCATCGGTTAGTGATGAAGCAGGTAATCATGTTTGTACGTTGATTTGTGGTAAACAAATGAAATGTGGTGTTCATAAATGTCAACAACTTTGTCATAGTGGTAAATGTTACAATTGTTACATTAATTCGTATGATGATCTTGCATGTCCATGTGGTAAAACTATTATTCAACCTCCAGTTCCATGTGGTACAAAACCACCAATTTGCAATCATCCTTGTACTATTAAACGTGATTGCGGTCATACAAATGAAGTTTGGGAACATAAATGTCATAGTGGTCCTTGTCCTCCTTGCTTATTCATGGTTGATAAAATTTGTGCTGGTGGTCATCAAATTCAAAAAAGTGTTAAATGTAGTACTGTAGATGCTTCTTGTGGAAGAGTTTGTGGTAAAGTCTTATCATGTTTAATTCACACTTGTCCAAAAATTTGTCATTCTGGTCCTTGTTTAACAACTGGTAATAGTAATGTTAATGTTGTTGCTAGTATCACTAAAGTACAACCATTATTAAGTGCAAATTTAATTTCAAATCAAAATCAAAAACAATTTAAACCACAATCAATCGGTTCAAATAATCAAAATACCACCACTTCGACTACTACTACAACAACTACAACAACAGCAACTACAACTTCACCAACAATTTCATCACCGTCATTAACACCATCACCACCATTATCAGAATCTGAACTTAGTCATCATTCACATGATTGTGATCATGATCACGAAGAAGATAATCATGAGGATCACCACCACCATAATCATCATTATGAATGTTCAAATAGTAGTGATGAAGAAAAAGAAAAACAAAAACAACAAGAAGAAGATGATTTATTTAATAGTTTAATGGGGAATTTAACATGTGGTTATTTATGTGGTATTCCATTGAAAACTTGTGAACACACTTGTCAATCAGCTTGCCATCCAGGTGAACCATGTCCAACAAATGTTGTTTGTAAACAAAAAGTTAGAATTTATTGTACATGTAAGAGAAGATCCGTTGAAACATTATGTGCAGGTAAATTAGATGGTTCAAGACAATTGGAATGTGATGAGGTTTGCGAAAAAGAAGAAAGAGAAAAACAATTAAAAGAAGCATTTTATGGTACAGATTCACCAAATTCCAACAACACAACTACCACTTCAACAACTATTACTGCTACTATTCCAACTTCAACATTTTCAGTATTAGATCCAAACTCTTCAGATTATTCACCAAATAAATTACAAATGGAACCATTACAATTGATTGCAAAAGCATCACCAAAAACAATTAGAAAGATTGAATCCATTTACGAAGATTTTATCAACTCAAATCTATTAAAACAAACTGTTAAATATTCAGATTCAATTCAATGTTTTATTTTGGTTCAAATGGCTAAATTTTATCAAATGAAATATAGAGAAAAGAAATCTTCAAACTATATTGAATTTTTCAAAAAATCATCTTACCAAATTCCTTCACCAAGATTAAGTGAAACTATTTTTAATAATAACAATAATAGTGGTAATAGTGGTAATAGTGGTTCAAATAATAATAATAATAATAATAATAATAATAATAATAATAATAATAATAACAACAACAATAAAAACAATAGTAATAATAATATTATTATTATTTTTAGTTGATTTTATTTTTCAATTAATAATGTTAAAATTTATGCAGCAATTTCACTTTCACCGTCAGCATTAATTCAACAACAAATTCAACAAGCACAAGCAGAATTGGATAATCAAAATCCAGCATTGATTTTTAGAAATTTAGATCCAACCGTAAAAACTGAACATCTTACAAATTTATTACAAGAATTTGAAGGTAGATACAAATTGATGTGGGTTGATGATTCAAATTGTTTAGCAATTTTTGGTGATTCAATTAGTTTTGGAATGGCATCTCAAATCAAAACAATTTTCAATTATGAAATTTATCAAGATGATACTTCAATGTTTGATGCATTTTCATCAACAACTCCATTATCCTCACTATCCTCTTCAATATCTTCTTCACCATTATCTTCTTCTTCTTCAATATCTTCACCACAACAATCAACCACTACAACAGCAGCCACTTTATCAACTGTTTCAAATACTCCAAAAAATAATCAATTCTTTAGAGCATCTCAACAAGTTAATAAATTTTCATTTTTAGATGGTCCTCCTCCAACAACTACCACTAAACAACAACAAACACCAACACCAGTTTCATATAGTTCAAATAATAATGTAAATAGAATGTTGAGAAAATCAAATGAAGAAGAAGTAGCAGATGATTGGGAAAATATTCAATAAATCAATCATCACTCCTATCCAAACAAACAACAAACAAACAAACAAACAAACAAACATATATCGAATAAATAACATTGTTGGTTTATTAAAATAAAAAAATAAAATATCTATTTACCACCTCAATGAATATTTAAAAACCATTATTTGTGCAATTAATTATTCCTATTATTCTTTATTCATTTCTATTCATTAATATACAAATTTTATTAGTATTGTATAGGTTATATATGATCAAAATAATAAATACAATTTCATCCTTGGTAAATTCTAGGATTGAACTAGTTTTAATATTTATGTGTCTATTATCTACAATAAATTTAATTAATTTAGATATATCTTGTATACGAAATAATAACTAAACATATAAACAATCTATAAAAATAAATGTTTTTGTGTATGTGTTTTTAGATGTGTGTGAGCGATGTGTTATTATTAATGTGTTTTAATTGTATAGCATTACGTATATTAATATATTGTACCAATAAAAGGGAGAGTCAACTTTACCAACAGTAAAACAATGGAGTACTTATCTCTCTGCTTTTATTCAAAAACCATTCATGGAAATAATTTCAAACAACATCTTATTTTTTTTTTGATTTTTTTTTTAAAAAATTTAAATTCAAAAATAATTTCATTTAATTTAACAAAACAAAACAAAACAAAATAAATATATTATATAAATATATAACACCATCAATAAAAGTAGATAATATGTCATTTTCATATCCATTAGATAAATCTGATTTTCAATTGATTGAACCATATACATATATTTGTGAATCATCTGGTAAAGGATTTAGAAATACATTGATAAAATCATTTGATCAATGGTTAAAAGTTGGTGATGAAAAAGTGAATGATATTAGTCATGTGATTCAAGGTTTACATGGTGCAAGTCTATTGTTTGTATCACTTATATAACTCACACTCACTCACACAAATAATTTTTACTAACTAAAATAGTTTTAACCCACTCACTGTTAACAATAGAATTGATGATATAGAAGATAATTCAAAATTAAGAAGAGGTAAACCAGTTGCACACTCAATTTATGGAGTACCACAAACTATAAATTCAGCAAATTTTGTATATTTCTTAATGTTTGATCAATGTAATAAATTGGGTAGTTCATTGGCAACATCAATATTCATAGAGGAAGTTATTAGATTACATAGAGGTCAAGGTTATGATATACTTTGGAGAGATACAAATACTTGCCCAACTGAACAAGAATATATGAAAATGGTAAATGAAAAAACTGGTGGTCTATTTAGATTGGGTTTAAGATTACTTCAAGCATTTAGTGAAAACAAAACAAATTATATTGATTTAGTTGAGGATTTAGGAATGTATTATCAAATTAGAGATGATTTAATAAATTTAGCTTCTGTTGATGTATGTATATTAATATATATTATAATTTATATAATCAGTATCAGATTATTAATCATCTTTATCATCATTATTATACAACTTTACTAGTATCAACAAAATAAAAGTTTTTGTGAAGATATTTCCGAAGGAAAGTTTTCATTCCCAATTATACATGCTATAAATGCTGATCTTACCGATAATAGATTATTAAGAATTTTAAAACAAAAAACAGAAGATCTTTCAATTAAACAACATGCTTTAGAATATATTAAATCAAAAGGTTCATTGGAATATACTGAAAAAGTTTTATCCGTTTTAAAAGATAAAATCATAAAACAAATAAATGAATTGGGTGGTAATTCTATATTGATGAAATTAATGGACCATTTAGAAAATTCTCAAATTTAAAAATAATAATAATATAATAATTTTAAGTGTGATAAATAAATAAAAAAAAACTTGTATAAATTAATTAATATAAAACAAAAGAAAAAAGAGATAATGCTTTTTAGTTGACCCCAAATTATATTTAATTGTTCATTTGTTAATATCACTTTTATTTTTAGATTAATTCAAAGAATAAAATAATTTGAAAAATAATCAAAAAAAAAAATTCATAAATTTAAATTATAATTTTTTTTTTTGTGGGTGTATAAGAAAAGTATTTAAGTTCATTAATAATAATGGTTATAAATTATATAATAAATATATAAATATATAAATATATAATTATATATAAATAATTCATAAAAAAATGGTTATGGTTTTAATTAAAACACCAACAATTACATTTAGTTTAGAAATTGAACTTGAAAGTGGAATTTCAAATCTTTATGATAAAGTAGCAGAAAGATCTGGTCAAAAGAGATTTCAATTTTCACTATTATATGCTGGTGAAGTATTATCAAATAGTACAAGTAAAAGTACAATTGGTTCAAATGGTATTAAAAAAGAATCAACTATACATATGGTTTTAATTAAAGAATTTAAATTAATTGTTTCATATGCTGATAAAACATACAATGTTGAAATACCAAATAATGATGGTTTAAGAATTTCTCATTTAAAAACGTATGTAATCATCAATAATAATAATATAACACTTTTATTATATTTAAATAATTTATTAATAACATTGTTATTATTATAGTCATATTAAAAATAAAGCATTAAATGAAATAATTGATTTATTAAAAACTCCTGGAATCACAATCGAATTATATAAAAATGCAATTTTATTATCTGATAGTTCAAGTTTACATACAACTTTAAATAATGGTGATTCAATTGAAATGAAAATTAATGAACCAATTGTAAAATCAAAATCTGTTAAAGGTAAAATGTCTTCAAAATCAATTGAAGGTGATAATAATTGTGAAAGTAGTAGTGATGATGGTTATGATGGTGAAGATTGTAGTATTTCAAAATCAAAATCAACATATAAACAAAAACAACAAGAAAAGAAAGATGAAGAAGTATTGGAAAATGAAGATGAATTATTAAAGAATTTCATTGAATCCTCAATTTCAAATTCCGTTGAAATTGTATTTTGTTTTGATACAACTGGTTCAATGTCTTCAATTATTCAATCAGTAAAGAATCAAGTGGTTTATACTATAACTCGTTTAATGAAAGATATTCCTGATATTAAAATTGGTATAATGGGTTTAGGTGATTATGATGATGGTGTAAGTGTTTTAACTGTATTAGATTTATCTTCAAATGTTAAAGAAATTGTAGATTTTATTCGTACAGTACCTGGTACATCTGGTGGGGATGCACCGGAGGCATACGAATATGCATTACATAGAGCAAAGTCTTTAGCTTGGTCAACTCATACTTCTAAAGCATTAGTAATGATTGGTGATGAATGTCCACATCCACCATCATATACAGATTTAAAAATTAATGTATGTTAAAATTTAATTAATTTATCTTTCATTCAGGTACTTTACTAAAAAAAATTTTAATTTCTTTTATCTCTATTAAAATAGTGGTTTAAAGAATGTGATGACCTTTATGATATGGGAATAAAAATTTATGGTGTAAAGGCATTGAGTAATCATAGTAGTGGTGTATTTTATGAAGATTTGGCTGAAAGAACTGGTGGTATTTGTATCAATTTTAAAAATTTTAATTTAATCACAAAAATGTTTTTAACAATTTGTTATCGTGAAGCATCAAAAGAGAAATTCAATGAATTTACTGCTGAAATTAAAAATGAAAATGATAAAGATTTAAATCAAATGTTGGATGATTTAAATCAAGAAAATTTTAAAGTTGTAAAAGCTGAAGATATTATTGATGAAGCAAGTAAAAATACAAAAACTACAACCACAACAACTACAACCTCCAATAATAATAATAATAATAATAATAATAATAATAATAATAATAATAATAATAATAATAATAATAATAATGTTGTAGGAAAAAAAGTAATTGTAAAGAAATATGGTGTTCCAACTTCAATTAAAGTTTCAGAATCTTGGTATAACCATGGAAAAGATTTTGCATTATCACCTAGTTTTGTATTTTCACCAAGTGAGAAAAAGTTTGTTAGATACCATGAACATAGTAGTGTTTCAAAAGTTACTGTTGTTGCTAAAAGTCGTTGTGATATAATGTAAAACCCCTCCTCTTCAAACTAATAAATATATATATTCTTTTTTTTAATTGATATCTTTATTTATTTCTGTAAGATTGATTGTTTAAACTTTATTCAAATTGTAACAAAACACTTGATTTCTCTATTTTTAAAATGAACAACCACCCCACATTATTATTATAACTTTATACACACGCTATGGTTTTTCATTTGGTTTAACTAATTTCTTTTTTCTTGATAAAATTAAGAAATCTGAAAATCCACCTACAAAACTTTTAGCATCATCGGAACATCCTTCAACTATTAATGGACAAGTTTGATGATATCTTGCTTTCTGTCCACTTAAATCTTTAATTTCATTTTCACAATATTCTTTCCATTGCTCTCTATCTACTTGTTTTATTTGAATTTTTACATTGTTATGATTATTTTCAATTATTTTACCCAATTTAACTGCTCTTTCATAATATGGACCTAAAAATGTGTGATATTGATGTTATTATACTTGATCTGTATAACACTAAGTAGTTATATTTAATATAACAAACTAAATTACATACATGTTGAGAATCCATGAATTGTAAAACAAGTTTCCTCTCCAAATAAAAATGAATTTAGTGATTGCATTTTTGAAAAAATGATTAAAAAATAAAAAAAAAAATAAAAAAAATTGATAAAAAAAAAAAAAAAAAATAACCATATGTTAATTTATCTATTGATCCACCAATATCTATTATGTGTATGTTATTAAATTATTATTATTTGGTGTAACCAATTTAAATAAATAAACAAATATCTTTTTTTTTTTATTACATTAAAAAATTTAATTTTTCAGTTTTTTTTTTAAATTTTTTTTTAATTTCACAAACAATCGATAACTTTATATTTATTAAATAACAATGACAATTAAATTAATTCCAGTTACAGGTACATATATGGGAATATTGGGTGGATACTACCTTTATCTTACCATTAGTGTTGTATTACAAAGACAAAAAACCCAAACAAGTTTAGGTGATGGTACTCAACAAACAATTAAAAAGTTAATTGCTGCTGGTAAAAGTGGTAAAACTGAAGATTTCGCTTCAATTAATACCTCTAAATATGATCAACTTGGTAATTATCAATAACAACAACCACGTCATCATCACTACCACAAATTTGTGTTATTACTAATCTAATATTATATACATGTGTAGCTATTGCAACAAGAGCTCATGGTAACTTTAGTGAATTTGTACCAATGATTGGTGTTCTTTCTGCTATTTGTGAACTTCATGGAGCGCCATCTGGATTATTGCATACAGTATTAGCATCATTTACATTGGCTAGAATTGCACATACATCAGGATTATATGGTCAAAATTCAGCATCAAATGGTAGAAAGATTGGTGCTTGTGTAACATTTGTAACTTTACTCATCACAAGTGTTGGTTCCATTTACTTTTCAAATAAAGAAACTATCCATAGATTAATTGGAAGATAAATAATCAATAATCTCTTTTTTTTTTCCTTCTTTTAAAATATAATGTTACAAATAAATTGGATTGCAATCATATTAATAATAGTAATAATATTTAATAATAATAAATATTTAACCCAATATATTATATTTTATATTATATTTTTTAACACATCAAATCGAATACCATTAATTAATTATCTTTTTTTATCATAATAATCGCGATTGTAACTGTAGTTTTTTTAGATATTTTCAGTTTTAATAAATTTTTTATCATTTTGAAAACTGAAAAAAAAAAAAAAAAAAAAAAAAAATTTTTAGCGCAATTTGAAAATTTGATTTTTAATTTTTTTTTTTATTTTTTTATTATATATTAATAATTTGTAAAATAATAATAATAGACAAAAAAAAATAGTATAATTATTACAACTCTCCACAAAAGTTGATTTTTAATTTGTGTATTGTGTGGGTTTATTTTTGTAAATTAAAAAAAAAAAAAATTTATTTTGGTCATTCTACAAAATATAAACAATAATAACAATACCAACAACAACAGAGAATCAATTTTTTTATTGGCTCTTCAATCATCATTAATATATACATACATATATATACATACATATAAATTGTAATTTTACTTTTTTTCCCATCTACTTTCGAATAATAAAAACAAAAAAAACTACTACCACCATTACTACCCAAAAAATTTATTTATCTATTTATTTATTCCACATTTAGAAACACATACACATACACACATCCAACACATATATAATATATATTTTTAGTTTAAAAAAGTAGAGAGGAGATTTATTTTTTATATACATACATAGTAATTATTTTGTTAACACATATATTATATATTTCAACAACAATAATGATAATAAAATAGCTATAAATATTTTTATAGTTCACACACACATATTTATTTATTTATTCAATTTATACAATGGACGTTTTTGATTTACCACCGCCACCACCACCAATAAGTATGATGTCTGATAATGGTGGCAATAATAATAATAATGGTAATGATTTAATACTACCATTACCTGAACCACCAATTCCATTATGGAATGAAAGTGATGGTACAGAATTAATTCCAGAGATTGATCCAACCGTTAGATTAAATGCAATCATTAAAATCCAATCAACTTGGAGAGCATATCAAGAAAGAAGATTATATAGATTATATTTAAAAGCAATCATTGTGGTTCAAAAAGTTTTTAGAGGTTTTATAGCTAGAAAATTATATAAAAAATTATATGATGAATCACGTTGGTTAAGAGAAGCTCCTCCACCTTCAACTCCTTCTTTAACTGTTGTATGTATCGCTTATATATATTTACTCAAAGATACAGGGTGTTGTTTTTTTTAAATTTTGTTAATATTAACACCAATAAATTTTTAGATTAAAAAAGCAAGAGGTGGCGCAGGTAGAGGTAGACCAACAAGAGGTGTTAAAGTTGCAACTAAAGAAATTGAAAATTGTAGTAGTAATAATAATGAAGAAGATGGAGAAAATGGTGAATCAACAAATGGTGAGGAATCAACTAGTACACTAACCGCACCAAAATTAGTAATGGTTGGATCAGGTATGGTTATGCCTAAATTTGATCCATCTGCAATCATGTTAAAATCAAGATCACCATTATCAAAAGAAAGACATAGTATTGCTTCATTTGATACTTTATTAAATAATAATAATTCAACACCTTCAGAAGGATCATCAAGTGAACCAAATTCACCATTTGCATTAAGAAAGACAGCTCTTAAACAATCATCAAATGATCAACCACCACCTCCACCGATTACAAATTCATTTTCGCCTTCAAATTTAAGAAAAACAGTTGTAAATAACGAAGCAAAACAATTACCAATACCAGTAGATGTTGATGTTTCACCTAAATTTGGATTAAAGAAAAGTAATAGTTTGTTTTTACCAAATAAACCATTAAGTTCAAGTGATGGTAATTTACCACCACCACCATTTATCAATAACAGCAATAATAGTACTGGTTTCAATGAAATTGGAGATGTTTCATTACCTCCTCCACCTACATTTGATTTACCGCCACCAACATCATCACAAATAAAACCAAATATTCCTCCTCCATTAACTTTTAGTGGAGGCTCAATACATAAAGCACCACCAGTTGATTTTACTAGTAAACCTTCAAATTTACCACCACCAATGGATTTACCTCCTCCAATTAATTTTAGCACAAAACCAACAACACCTTCAAATTTACCACCACCAATGGATTTACCTCCTCCAATTAATTTTAGCACAAAACCAGTAGCACATTCAAATTTACCACCTCCACCAACAACTATTGGAATTAATAATTTACCACCACCAATTAACTTTAGCACAAAACCAGTAGCACCTTCAAATTTACCACCACTAACAATTGGAGGAATCAATAAAATTCCACCAACAATATTAAAAAGTAGTGCAAGTAGTGGTAATTTACCTTTACCACCAACAATATCAATGGTAAAACAACCATCCAATTCAAATTTAAATCCATTACCACCACCACCAACAATTCCAACAACAAATCTACCACCAATTAATTTACCACCACCAATTATTGGACAATTACCGCCACCAATTACAAATTTACCTCATCCAATCTCAAATTTACCACCACCAATCAATTTACCAATTATTGGTCAATTACCACCACCAATTACAAATTTACCTCCACCAATTAATATGCCAATCACACCAGGATTTAACAAAGCACCAATTAAATTACCATCACAATCAAATTTAAATAATAATGTTAATGTTGGTATTCCAATTGCTACTAATAGTGGTGGTATCAATTTAAATAATTTACCATTTCCAATTACAATTACAGGAGGAGGTGGTAATAGTAGTAATAATTTAGCAACATCTCGAGTATTAAAATCAGGGTGGCAAGTTTATTCAACACAAGAAGGAAAGAAATATTATTGTAATAGATCATTAAATATAACAACATGGAATGAAAATGAAGCATATGATACAATTAGTTCAAATTTGGTTATACCACCATATAATGGAATTCCACAACAATTACCACCACCGATCGTTACATCAAATATTGATACTGATCATTGGGAAGAATTGGTTACAAATGAAGGTAGAAAATATTATTATAATAGAGCATTAAAAGTAACAAGATGGGATAAACCACAATCATTTGGTGTTAGTGAAACTACAAATTCAACAATACATACTCCAAATCAATCTTCAATACAACAGCCATCGCAATCTTCTTCAATACCACAACAACAAAAACAAACAATTCCATCAATTAATCCTGATGATAAGAAAAAAGTTGGTGGTATACTTTCACTATTTTTAAAGAAACGTCCAAACAAAAACGATCTTGTTAAAAAGAATATTTTGGTAGATGATGGAACCACTACAGTTTCAGTTTCTTCACATTCAACCTCCTCTTCTGGTAAATCTTCAAAATCGAAAAAGAAATAAATATATATACATAAATCAAATAAATTAAAAAAGTAAAAAAAAGGATGTAATAATAAATATCAATAAAATTGGTTAAAACAAACAGATACAAAAATTTACTTTTAACTCTATATAAAAATGATCTTTCATATGAAGAAAATTTAATAAACAATTATTTGTATCTATAATTTTCTCAATTTATTTTTTCATTATCACAAAATCACCAAACAAATAATGGATAAAAAAGAAGAAGGTACAGTTGAAGAACCTTGAAGGTAATTAAAACCTTTTGTCATCAGCACAAACAAAAATGACAATTATAAATAAATTTCTAACTAATAAGGTTATTGAATGGTAATGAAGTTACTGAACGGATATTTTTGATATTACCTTTAATGATTTCACTTTTGGTATTTCTAGTTACTTTAGTATATTCA